>JABYQS010000336.1:0-29603 GCA_022592435.1 Cerioporus squamosus
CACGGTATGGCTGCTCCTAGGAGCCAGGGACCGTGGGAGAACGCGCCGTGGTGGCGGTTGATGGAAGAGGAGCTCCTTCCCTTTGTCTCATCTTATTCTAGCTTGCTATGTCTCGACATGTATTTAGGACCTGTAGTTTGGGGCGCCTAGTCCCCAGTTCTCTTGATACGACGACCTTTCCTACTCACTCGCTCGTGTCTCGAAGACTCTCATGTTTCCTGACCGCTCGACATCGACCTCGACATCGTCAAGCTCTTCGTCAAGCGCCGGGTTTCTCACACTCTCCTATCCAAGATATGTAATCTTCGATGGTACGAAGGGTTGGTTAAGATTGCTGATTTGCTTGGCAATTTTTATGCGTAGACCCCAATCGTGGTCCGGCTCTGTGAGGTGGTTCAATAGATATCCAATCCGAGTTCTAACCCAATTGCAAAGCTGCTGGATTTCTCTAGGGATAGCTGTATCCCTAGCGAGGAATGAATGTCCACTATCGGTGTCCAGGCTAACTGCGGTTGCTGTAGAGGCAGTGGTTGCCGGATAGTGAGTGCTCTCTGTGTCTTCTTATGAGAGGTATGTGTTGCGTCCGGGTACGAGGTGTCTTTGTGCAAAGAGAGGTATCGGTGGAATGTCCCGGTTGGGTAACTTGCTCTGTATCGTTCGACATGTTTGGGTGTCTGAGGGAGTGTCTGTTCCCTGTGGACTTGTTCGTCAGGACCAGGGTTCGTAGGCCTTCAGTATGGTGAAGGTGGATCTCGCAGAGCCACTGGTGTGTTTGGTGATCGTGGTTCCCTTGGAACTACTGGTGTCGGGAATACCTCCTCGGGGTATCCTAGGGTGGCGGGGGTTGTTGCTCTGGAGAGCTCTGTCTTCTTCGGCGAGTTGGGGAGATGCGTAGCAATAGTCCGATCCTTCGCATCAGTTGGTGCACTGAACCGTTATGAGGTTGTGCCGTTGGGGAGTTTTGATCTAGTGTTATGGTTGCCTACTAATGCATTCGAGCGTTAGTAGCAGCCGCACTATACTTACCCAAGTATAGTTGATGAAGTTGACTGCGCGACGAGCACAGCGAGCAGAAGTGAGAGAAAAGGGAGAAGAGAAAAAGGTCGCGTTGGCGAGTATAGAATATAAGAGGTCAAAACTGGGGGATCTCCCCTGCGACTAGCTAGGCTTTATAATAGTCCTGTGTGGAGCCGAGTGGGGTATAGAGGAGACTATCCACCTGTGTGCTGAGCGAGGTAGCCACAGGAGTGAGGAGCTATGTGGCTACAAAGTGGGGTAAAGCGGAGTGTAGCCATATGGGTGGGAAGCTATGTGGCTACAAGCAGAGTAAGGTGGAGGAGAGCCGTATGTGAGAGGGGCTAAGTGGCTATGGAGCGGAGTGTAGTCATATAAATATGGAGTGAAGCGGAGAGGTCCATGTGGTTAACATGACGCGCCAGAGCCACTATAGTATGAGAGCGGAGCGAGATGGGGATGTCCATGTGGTTAGCGATGACGAGCCAGAACCACTATGTTGATGTATCCTATATGGAAGACGGGAATGGGAAACTGGAAACAATAATGAATAAACGAAAGGAAGAAGATAGGGTGTTGAGTCAATGTCCTGAAGAATGTCCGCTGTCATCGTGGTCGAGCTGCGTAACAATGTATGAGTAGGTCATAGCCTCATGCACCTTAAGTTGGCCTTGCCGTGACAAGGGCACAGGTAGACGCTAGTCAATAATGTAAGGGTGTCGCATTCCGTGATACTATGATACAATGAGCTACTACTACTACGGCGTTGGGCTAAACTACACGCTACTATGTACATACAAGGTCGTACAAGACCGCTGCTGCACAAGAACTATACAGTAACAGTACACCGCCCACGAAACAGCGCGTCCAGGCCCTGTCCAGGTACGGGAGACATCAAATCATGCTTGTCGTCGCATCAGTAACCATCGACTGCGTGCTCATCCGCGAATGGATCCTCGCTAGAATCGTACGCGATGAACGAAAACCGCGGAGACTCGGGGCACGGGGGAGGAGGCCGGATGCTGAAGCGCACGGAGGAGTCCTGGTTCGCCGAGGCGCGTTCCAACTCCTGCGCAAGCGTCGACGGCTTCGGACGATTGCTGTTTGGGGTCGCGAGCGGCGCCACCACTTGAACCCCCGAGCGCGCGTACGACGGAGTGGGAAGCCGGATGACAAGCTCCGCCTCCGGAGACGGGTCCTGCACTGTCGGAGCGGCCTCAATAGACGGGGTAGGTGGACGAGCAGGAATGTCGTCAAGGTACGACACGGGGAGAGGTGCGGGGAGATGAATTGAGATCTCAGTGAAGGACGTATCACCGGACAGTGGCGCGGGAGCAACTGAGACGATGGACGCAGAGTCGGCCGCAGCACCTTCGTCCTCATGCAGCAGCACATCAGCCTCGGAGACCGTCTGAGGGTTGAGTGTCGAAGGCTGCTCGTCGGGCAGAGGAGTACCCGGACGCGGTGGAGGTGATGGGGCGGGAGGAAACCAGCGAGCCAAGAAGGGATGCGCGTGCACAGGCGGGGGAGGTGGGGTGGGGAACAAGTGGTGGATCAATTGCCAACGGAACCTCCACTCAGTCATGAGCGGACGAGCGCCCTGCGAGGAATCCGAGTCGCCGAACAGAGGGACGTGCGGCGTCGCAGTGGCGATCGGAGAGGCACAGACGGCGGTGTCTTGGCTGTACACAGACGCAGGCGAATCCGGAGTCCAGCACCGAGCGAGCGGGCTCGGTGGTGCCAGGGACGCAGCCTTGCGAGGCTGCCCGCGCAGCGCGTCCATTTCGCTGACGAAGACAAACTGCCTGAGCTTGAAGGCAGGGACAGCGTAGTACCTGCGATCTGTCTCCTCGTACGACGAGTCGCGCAGGTCGGCGATGTCGCCAAAGCGCGGGTAGATGGGCTTGAAGAAGTCGCGGCTTGCCTTCCACGCCGGGTCCGCGGCTGGCTGGGGCTGCGCGCGGACGCGCTCCGAGCGCGGGAGTGGGAGACCGTTCGCGCTCATCCAGGGAACCCGTCTGGAGGGAGGAAGAAGTGGAGGTGGCGGGAAGAACACGGTCGCCGCGATCCCGTCGTCCGAGGCGTTGGTGGGCAGGCTTACCAAATAGCGGCAATGTTCCTCGTAGTGCCACCACGCCCACTGCCGTCGAAACCACAGGCCAGCCTTCATCTCGTATAACGCATTGTTAGACCAGCCGTAATGTTCACACTGGCGCGGTGCGCGCAGCACCTCCAGCTGTGGCGTGGGCGTAGGGGGCCAGGAAGGGGAGTATGGTTCGGGAAAGGCGGGAGGCACGAAGCCATCATGGAAACGCTCCCAGTCTTCCTGGTCGAGCGGAGGGAACAGGGGGTCCGATGAACACTCACCACAGAGGGAGGTCGGAGATGGTGGCGACGGAGGGCAGAGTGGCGTGAGGTCTATCTTGAAGTCGTCCTCCGACTCATCACTGCTACTCGAGCTGCTACTCCCACCATCGGTGCTGCTGGACGTATCGAGGGGTGGGGTCGGGGAGTCCCGGATAGGAGGGAGATCGGGGAAGGCGTTGAAGCTTGCATTCGATCGCTTCAGCGGAGGGCGATTCGGACGGTGGCTAGCGCGACTCGGCGCACGATCAATGACCGGTACACCCTCGGTGTCTCCATCCATCTCGGAATCGCCACACATAACTAAGAGCAAGCAAGTGCGCGCTCAGTAGAAAGCTCTTGGAGGAGAAGCAGCGACGAAGGACTCACGAAGGTGGTTAGGCCTGTGGCTGTCTATCATGCTCGCGGACCCTCAAGTCGAACGAATCCAGAGTCCAGCGAGGTATGGACAGCGTATAACAATACCACAAGAGAAGAAAAGTGAGAATCAAAGAAACAGAAGACAGGAAAGGGTATCCGGGGAAGGGATGGTGGTCGTGGTGGGAGGTCAAGTCGCTGCAGCAGCATCCAGCCACCGTCTGCCTACGCGAAAGTCACGGGAACGCGAACTTCCCACGGCGCGCGCGCGTCGCTACGTACTCGTTCTTTCCGAGAAGCTCCTGCGCGACGACATAGACAGACAGGTCGTCTGGACATTCGACGTCGACTAGGATACTGAACGCCGGAGGCATTTGCGTCGCGAGGCAGGCTACTCGAAGTCGTACGAGTACATGGGACCCGATCCGCGCGCTCTGCATGCCCGTGGAACACGCGACCAATAAGAAAGCAATGGATTACAATTAAGTAACACTAGATGAGCGCGACAGTAGTCTACACAACGGAGAGGATGCGAGAAGGAATGTGCGAGGGAGCAATAACATTGGACATGAGCTACAACGAAGGGTGCAATGAGCGACAAAGACATACATGCGCTGTCCGTCCGAGGATCCATCTCGCAGCGATAAGTGTTGACGAAGGGAATGGGTATCGTTAACGAGGGAATTCGACAATGAGTATACATTACGACGACGTCTCCTGCGATGCCTCCGCTGGCGGCGTGTCTCCGTTCGTAGCAGCAGGAGGAAGAGCGGGAGACTGAGGCGCGACAGGCGACGGCAGCGCAGACCCAGTCCCCAAAGCCGGGGACGCCGTCCCACTCGCACTGAACATCGCCTTGAGCGTGAGCTCGTTCTTCCTCTGCCGCACGCGCTCCGCCTCCTCCGCCCCGCCCGTCATGCGCAGCTTCTTGCCCACGACGAAGCCCGACAGCTCGTTCTGGAACTCGTCCGAGCGGCTCGCGAGCTCCTTCTCCCTGTTCTTCTCGTTTGCCGCGATCGCCTTCAGCCTGCGCTCCGGGTCGACAGCCGCGCTCCTGATCTCCATCATGACCGTGCTGAGCCCGCCGTGGGCCTCTTCTGGTGGCGGCGGCCTGAACGTCGGAGCCCTGCGCTTGCTCGACGCAGAACCGCGGAGCGAGATGACCTTCTCGACGTGTCCGAACACCTCGATGACGGCCTTGTGGTCCTCGAACAGGTCCTCGAGAAACTCCTCCTGGTGCTGCAGGAACTGCTGCTCCTCGACGATGTTCTGCAGCTCCTCCTCCCACGTCTTCTTCCACATCGGCTTGATCGTCTGATGTGGTCCTTCAGGCTCTGCAGCTCCTCCGCGACCGCGTCGATGTCGCCCTTGACCTGCTTCAGCAGGAACGACTTCGGCGACACATTCCGCTTCAGCACGTCGTCCTTGATGTTCTCCACCGTGTCCTGCAGCTCCTCCATCCGCGTGAGCACGTTCGACGACCGCGTGTCTAGCTTCGTCTTCCCTGTGTCGATGTACGCCCGCGCGCCGCCCACCTTCGCCGTCGACAGCTGCCGCACCGTCTGCGTCTGCGCCCGCAGCGTCCCCAGCGACTCCTTCGTCTGCTTCATGAACTCCGTGTACAGCTGCCGCATGATGCCCAGGTCGCGCCGCAGGTTCTGCACCTCGTCGAACTGCGTCTTCAGGTCCGACACGACGCGTGTCGTGTACTCGGACACCATCGACGCGCCGGTCATCTGCGGCTGCAGCGTCGCGCCCGTCATCTGCGGTTGCAGCGGCTCCGGCGGGGCGGGTGTCGGGCTCTGCGAACGACTGTGTGTCGGCGTGCCCTGCTGGTCGGGGATCAACCGCGATATCCGTCTCGCAGCATCGCGGAACCGCTGTTCTGACGGCCGCGGTGCGACAGGTGTGCTCTCCGCGAGAGGATGGGTGAGGATTGTTGACGTCCGACGGTTGCTCACGACGGCCGTACGTAGATCCTTGATGTCCTGCTGCAGCGACGAGATCTGCGAGTCGATGTGCTGCTTGATCTGATCGAGGGCTGCGACAACATCAGCGGCGCTCCCTGAGAAGCAACACGAGACTCACGTTCGATGTTGAGCGACAGCAAGACCTTCTCCTTGACCTCGTCGACATCCTCGAGCTCGTACTGCACCCCGCTCGACGGATCCCGGATGTAGATCGCGGGGAAGTTATCCTGCCCGGGACTGTACGCGAACTTGTCCACGAACAGCATCCGCAAACTCGACAGCGACAGCCCCGGCTCGATCACGACCTTCTTCACTTCCCGCCCGACCTGCAAGAACACCGGGAACGGCTTCCCAGGCTCGCTCGCGTTCTCTGACTCGGCCGTCGACACGCGCACCTCCGGGCTGCTGCGTTCCGGCGGCTTCTCCGGTGCCTCTTGTGGAACGGCGCCAGGCTGCGGTGACGGAGACTTGGAGGGTAACGGGGGCACGGGCGGAGGCTCCTCGCCCTCGTGGATCGGCGAAGGTCCGCGCGTCCGCTGGGACCGCGTCCCCTTCTTCCGCGGGCTGGCGGTATCGCTGTCCTCCGCCAGCGCAGCGAGATCTCCGGGGGTGAGTGCGCCGTTCGCGGCCAGGAGAGACCGTCGATTGCCACCGCCTCCGCCAGACCGATCGCGCACGGTCCCGCCAGTCATCTTGGAGATGTTGTACGTCGAGAAGCGCTTCGACGCACGCCGCTCGAGCGCCTCCGCCTTCTTCAGCGCCGCAAGCGAGTTCTGCACGGCGGGCGGCGCTTGCTCGAGTGGTACGCTCTCGACAGGAGGGCTGGTCGGTGTTGCGGGACCGTCAGTCGATCCGGAGGTCGCAGAGCCGTCGTTCACGATCACGGCAGGCGGCGGAGGGACAGGGCTATCGACCAGGGAGAACCGCTTGACATGGCTGGGCACGGGAGGCTGCGAAGACGGAGGAGCGGGTAGTGGTTGGTCGGGTGGTGGCGTCGCAAAGCCGTTTGGCTGACTTCGCGGATCGCGGGGGAAGCTGGGGTCGGCGGAGGATGTAGAGTACGCACGAGGAGCCGGGAAGCTGTTCGACTGTCCCAGCGATGGGCGCGCCTGGATAGGCGTGGATGAGCGCGAAGGCTTGGTGGGATCCACGTCTACAGCGGCACCGGGTGGCGCAAAGCCGCCAACGAAATCCGAGGAGCCATTGGGCACTACCGGTGGTGCGAGGACGTTTTCAGAGTTGGATGGTTTCCGTCGCGAAGAGGGCGTCTTGCTTCGTGGCGGCAGGTCATTAGAAGGTGTGGGCCCGCGGGAGGGTTGGCGGGCGATGCCGTCCTCCCGCGCGCGATCGACGCGAGACAAGCGTGAGTCCCGGTCGCTGCCGCCTTCGGAGCGTTTCTGGTCCGAGACGATGCGGCGGTATATGGACTGCTTGCCGCGCAAGCCCTGCAGGAGGCTGGTGATAATCTGGCGGACTTCGGGGAGGAAGATCTCCAGGTTCTCGGGTGTAGCGTCCTCGGAGAGACAAGCCTCCAGGATGACGCGGAGGTCTTCGGGCACAGAGGAGAGCTCGCTGAGAGAGGGTTTTGTATGTGGCACGAGGGGAAGGGGCGGAGTGAGCAAGGACGCACCTCATGTCAATGCCGAACGCGCCAAACGCAGCGACTGCGGCGTTGAAGTCGTTCCCCAAACGAACGTACACGTCGCTGACATGACCCTCGTCCACTACCTGCTTGCTCCATTGCGTGAGGGATTCCAGAAGGACCTTGATCGACACCAGTAATCTTGTAACGGCGGATTCAACGGCAGGCTATGTAGACAATCAGTGTTCGAGCTCAATGCGTAGTTCGCAACACGAGGAAACTACAAGATATGGGTCAAGCAGGCCACGCGTAGGGAGGGTGAAAAGAGAGAACCTCTGGAGCAGGACCGGTGAGACGGCGAACGCGGATATCGGAGGGCGGATGGCGAGGCCCGACGCAGCAAGATGGTCAACGTACTGCGAGGGCGTCGTGACAGCAAGCAATGTCGCATGCTCAGCATCTTGTAACCTCGTCGAACCCGCAAGTTCCGCTGTGCATAACCGATACACAGAACAGGGAATGAAGGGACACGGGGCGTGACTGACTTGCTGGACTACAGGCCTGCGCGCATCCCAAACATCTGCCTCCGTTCTCTCCATCAGAATTCCCGATCCCTCCTGCCCGTCCTCCTACCCGCCCTTCCAGACAATCCGCCACAGGTCGAAATCAAAGCAAGTACTCACGCTAGCCTGCGGACGCGACGCTCCGCGCTCGCTGCGGGAAGACGATGCGGTGGAGGACACCGACTGATTCGTTCTTCTTGATGGATGCGAGGCCTGCCTTGAAGCCATGAGAAACCCAGAGAAGAGGAGGTAGACAGCGAGGGCTCGAGGCAGAGATGGCAGCAGAGCAGAACAGAGCTTTGCGCGGGTCTGTTAATCGCACTGATTACGTAAGTAATCGAGGCCGTACTGAACCGTAACGCAGCACGCTTCACTCAGCTTCGCTTAAAACCAGTGGCATCGTCCAGGAGTGTGCACGCATGTATATATCCCAAAGTGCTACTCTCTCAGTATCTCTAACAGGCTTCCATTGGCTGCGTTCACGAAGATGCGGGCGGATGACCGCTATCGCGCCTGTGGCAGACTCTGGCGACCTCCACTGCCCCCGGGCCCGTACAGTTCTTGGAATGTAGTTCCTTGTCTTCTACTTGCCTCCGCTGGGGAGACAACCAGCTGGATACACGACGCCCTTCCCAGCGTTCCTGGGCCAGTACAACGACTATGGAGCCGGTACCGTACCGCCGCGGCATCCATACCTTGCATCCAGCCAAACTCACCCCTGCACAGCACCTCTCGCTCACTAATCTGTACACACAGCTCTCTCGTAGGAATCTCAGATGAAGCTCCCGCACTCTTGCTACCCATACGGTGCCTCCGACGATTCTCACTTCGGTCAACATCTGTGTCGCAATCTGCGCCCCCAGATCATATTCGACCCGCTGTTCTCGAGAATGAATGAGTATACACCGAAATACTTCGCTGAGGACTCTTTGTTTCCTCTTCGTCCTTTGGTATCTCCGAGAAAAGAGTACAAATTTGACTCGGATAAGCGGTGTACTCTTACTACACAGCACACGAGGTTATACTGACGCTACGGCGCCCAGATCCTGGTCGATAGTACTTACCCGTACTGCAAGGCTCGATGCGGGAACTCGACGAGGAACGGCGAAATCAATTGTGAGCGCGTTCGGTCCCTTCCATAACCCTCCATAACCACATCCCCCGAGCCCCGGCGCAACCTCAGGATGACTCCAGTGCTTCCCAGAACTCAACTCGCTACGTCGCTCAAATCACACGATTCTCGAGAGCTCATACAGTGCATCACGAATCCTATTCATACATTCCGCCATCGGGCATGGATCGATTAAAAGAAGATGGGACGACGACGCGTTCAAATCGCATAACTCGGACGGAACCTGCGAACAAAACATCAACTCATCGTCTCCTCCATAGCCTCCCACGCATTCAGATCGCACTCACCCACTGGCATTAATTGGTCGCATCCGCATTCCAACCGGCACCGCGCTCGCTGCCAGTCGCAGCGTCAGCTTCTTTCTCCCTTGGGAGCTTCGCGGAAATCTCCTTCAGGGTCCCCGCGATCTCCTTCAGCGACTCAGAGATCGGCTTCAAGTGCTCCAGATTCTTCAAGTGCGCGTTCTCAGGCGCGTCGTTCGCCGTCGCCGCTGGCCTCGTCGCGCTCCCTTGAGGTTGCGGTTCGCCTGTGCCTTTCTTCACCAGGAAAACCCGTGCGTCGAGGTCCTTCATCGCATGCGTTCCGCAACCGGGTGCGACTATCGGCTTAACCCTGGGAGTCGTAGCGGTCGTTGACCTGCCGAGAGGCGTGCTGCCAGAGGACTCCGGGAGAAAGAGCGAGGAGAAAGGGGTCGTAGTCGGCTGCGCGTGAGCTGCCCCTGCCACCCCCGAGCTCAGACCTGTCTTCTCGTTCGCCGACAGATTCGACCCACAGCCTCGAATTCCGGCCTTCGGCTCGTAGGGAGACTTCGCACCTCCACCGGCGTTCATGTTCGCGTGCAAGGTCGTGCTCGCGGCGGGTTGTATATCGAAGAGACTGCCGCTACGACCAGGAGAGGCTCCAACTCGGCTAGGAGAGTCATAGACCTGTTTCGCGACTTCACGCATCTCTTTATCGCTCGGCCCAACAGCCCTCCCGCCACAGAGCTCGCAGGGCTCGCGACTGAAGTGTGGACTCTCGGACGGCGGCGCGCTGACTCCACCGCGGCGCTCCGTCGCCGATGCATGCTGCTGCTCACCGAATTTCGCACCCGCACTCGCACCCGCACCCGCGCCGCCGACTGGGACTCGGAAGGTTGCACCGCACATGGCCGAGTTTCCGCCCATGCGTCGAACGCCAGCTTGAAACTTAACCTCCTCTTTCTCGAGCTTGGAACTCTCTGACTTCGCGCCAAGCGATAGGGACTGCGCGAGAGACTCCTGCAGTTGCTTCATCTCCCGCGCGAGCCGCTCGATATTCATCTGGATCTGGCGCTGCGTGCTCTCCTTGGCCTCCATCGCGACCGAGGCTGAGGGGTCGTCCACAGCGTCGTTCTTCTCCGTCGCGGCCTGAGCGTCGGTGGGTTGCGTTTGCACCTCGGAGGTGGAGACAGGAGGAAGTCCACAAAACGTAGCCCCTAAACCTGTCCCGAAACGAGCGAGTGAGAAGGACGTCCGAGCAAGGGTGTACCAGCCAGACTCACCCGCCGGCATATGAAAGATCTGCTGCTCTGCCATCACGATGTCCTCGGCCGACGAATGGACGTGTTGGATGGGGGGAGAGGAGTGAGGGGCGAAGATCATGCTCGTGGAAGTTGTGGTTAGAGGGGTCCGAAGCGCGCGCGACTCGGTCAAACGGTCAGCGAACCCCTATCCTCAAGTAGTAATCCGAGTCAAAATGACGTCTTCCGCGGCCGTTACAGTAGTAGCGTCTGCGCGACTCACTGACCTGCTTTCAAGTCTCCATGGACTCATCCGAGAACTCTGAAACCGAGAACATGTCTCGAAGTACACGAGTAATGCACGAATGTAAGATCGTTTTGAATGGTTCTCCCTGGCTCACTTAGCATTCCGCCGTCGCGTGAAACCGCCAATTCGTCCGCCTCGACCTCAGTCCTCCTCAGTCCCAGTCACCGTATACGTCCTGCGGCTCTTCTAGACTCTCTGGTGGCAATCGTCCATAACTCGCTGTTCCATAGCAGGTGAGCATCCTACCGTCATTTAAATTCTGTTCAGGCCACTTACTCCTCGAATTCATGACCCACGGGAAGTCCCGCTGCCATGATCGCTTTCTGGAGGGTGCAGTAGGGATCGTCACGAGTCACTCACGGATATACCCGCATCCGTTACCCGCAGGTATGCAAACTGCAGAAGCCATACCCGCATTCGTATGGGTACGTTCCCACGGGTTACTCATACCCGCGGGTCCAAAACCCACAGGTAACAGGTACTTGTGGGTTCGGGGTACCTGCAAGTACCTGCAAGTACTCATGAGGGTACCCCAAGGTACCCACAGGTGAGGGAGCGTGGAGGGCGGCATCAAGATCGCAGTTGATTAACATGGTACATAATGTAAGTAGCACGACATCATAACTCTACAAGATCCGGTACATCATCGTCATCGCGCTCCTCGTCGTCAACGTATTCCTCATCAATACAGTCATCAACAACGTCATCAAGGACCACTACTTCAAGTCTACGAAGTGGGATACTGGAATGGGGCTGAGGGAAGAAGAAACGACGTCCATTCGGATAGGTGATGCTGCTAATATGGAAGGTCTCGCCATCCGACGAAGACCATGCATCGGACTCGGACACAGGACTGTCCTGGGCAGGAACGAGATGGCCGGCATGGCTCATAGCACGTTCACAGGAGACCGAGGAGCTTCCGCGATGATTGTCTGCGAGGTTCTGTGCGAATAGTCAGATGTAGAAGCAGCAATGCAGCTGCGGTGGACTCACACGGCCGCAATCAAGGATGGTGTTGATGAGTGCCGACTGGGCTGACGTGGATAGGTTTCCGAACCCGGGCATAGCGAGACAGGTGTGTAGGACGCTGTTGGCGATGTGCGGCCAGTCTGGGAGCCGGTCGGAACGGAGAAGAAGGCGTGCGATCCCCTCAATGAGTGTGGATGGGAGAGAGGGGGATTCGGGGGTGTCTGGAGTTGCTGTCTGTGGGTCGGGCATGATGGGGAACGGCTCAGGGAAGAGGACGATAGAGAGGACGTACGCACCTTGAGTACCTTATGTGCGACATCAGGCACCCTGCACCCAACAGCATCCTCTCTCTCGACTTCGCCTGCACGCCATGCCGCTCCGATCGTCCATATCTTCGGTCGAGATCGTGAGTCGGGCAGATTGTAAGGGTCCTTGCGGCACTTGAGTAGGCTTCGGGCGAGGGGCACGGCGGGTCAGAGTAAGCTTCATGGATGATCGCAGCCCAGTAATGTACCCTGGTCAGACAGATCGTGAGTCGGGCGGATTGTGAGGGTCCATTCGGCACTTGAGGAGGCTTCGGGCGGGCAGCACGGCGTGTCAGAATAGCTCTGTATGGTATTATCGCAGCCCCGTAACGTACCGTTGTCAGACTTATTGCAAGAGGGTGTTTGGCGGCAAGTAACGAGTGATGGCTTCAGCCGGGTCCGCGCATGTTCGGCCAGAGCAGTAGAAGGAAGCATCAAGGGGCAGGCAATTACATGGAAGAGGACGAAGTGGGACGGAGTCAGAAAGAGCAGATCGATAGCCAGCTGGCGCGTCCCGGTGGCAGTGCTAATGCTGCTGCCTCGCCGTTAATGGATACTTACTAGTGTCTTGAAACATATGCACTCATCAATCTGAGTACTCGGAGCAGCAGCGTGCTTGTATTCGGCATGCTCGGACATGCTCGTTCTCTCTCACTCTGGCAACACTCTGCATAAGTACTTCTCGCGTCGGGAGGCGTCGTCCAGCATCCCCCTGTCTGCCACTTCTGGCTCTCAGAGTCTCTGGGTCCGCTCCAGTACTACCCGTCCACTCCAAGTCGCCGCCCTAGACTCCGCTTGTCCTGTCCTCTCACTCCCGCAACGATGGCTCGCGGCGCGAAGAGAGTCCGAGCTTCATTGCCTGGGCCTGAAGACGACTCCGCCTCCGAGCAGGCCGCTGAGACCTCGCAGGCCAACAACACGACATCCGGCACCAGCAGCGCGCCAGCCAAGAAGAAGCACCGGACGTTCGAAGAGCGCTTTGAGACCGCTACCAGCACGCCGGCGGAGGTGCTTCGTACGTATATCATCAACTTACCCGTTGTGCCGTTACTCACTGGCATCTGCAGAAAAACAGATGGACTTGTGGCGCTCCACGGTATACCACCACTTCGCGATGCCTCCGACAATCATTTTCGAAGACGGCGAAACAAAATATCGCTTTCATTGTCTAAAGTATGTCAGACTTTACGAGCCCTCGCCGTTGCTGTTACTGACTCTTGCGCAGGAATCCATCAAAGTATGTGACTCGGGTGCGGACGGATCCCTCGACAAGCAACCTCAACGATCACGTCGTCATCTGTGCACCGGCGACCGCTCCGGGGCAAGCGTTGATTGCGGAGTATGCGCACGGCGCTTCGTACAACAAGGCCGAATTCCGATACCTCACCACGGAGTGGGTCACGACGTGCTACCGACCCTTCAACATCTTCGAAGACGCTCCCCTCCAGAAGATGTTCACCATGCTCTATGCCAAGGTCGACATCCCTTCGGGCTCTACGGTCTCTCGCGACGTCAAGGAGGTATTCACTATCTCCAAAGCCGACGTCGCTGCG
This sequence comes from Cerioporus squamosus, assembly GCA_022592435.1. Classification (NCBI taxonomy): domain Eukaryota; kingdom Fungi; phylum Basidiomycota; class Agaricomycetes; order Polyporales; family Polyporaceae; genus Cerioporus; species Cerioporus squamosus. The sequence goes on from JABYQS010000336.1 coordinate 13,597, forward strand.
TATTTGCAAGACCAGAAGAGCGCGATCCATATCGCGTTTGACGGTTGGACGGCCCCCAACGTGATCTCGTACCTCGGGGTTGTCGTGATATTCGAGCACTCTGGCCAGCTCGAATGTTTCCTTCTCGACTTCATCCGGTGAGTACTACCTTAGCACGGTCATTGGTCAATACCACATGCTGATTCTCGTACTTGTGCTTGGTGCAGTCTCCACAAGAGTCACACCGGTCGATACTTGGCGCAAAGTATGCACGAATGCCTTGAATCATTTGGCATCTCGGACAAGGTAAGCCCGGGGAGGATGCAGCCTTGGGTCGGACATGACGCGCTAACACAGCGATTGCTAGATATATGGCCAGACCGCCGACAACGCATCAAACAACGACACCATGGTTACCGCGCTCGGGCGGCGGCTTGGCAGGCGTTCAGGTCCTCACACGCGTGTCCGCTGCTTGTGCCATGTGCTTAATCTAGTCGTCAAGGTACGTTTCCCACAGTTGTTCCCAAGCCCGCACTGACAGTCCGATCCCATGCACAGGCAATCCTCCAGCCCTTCATGAAGAAGAAGAAGTCCGCCGCGGCTCCATCAAGCACTACGAGTAGTAGTCCTGAGGCCGACGAGGAGGACAACGACTTGGGTTCAGAAGACGAAGATGGTGCCGATGCCCCTGCGGACTCCGGCGCTGAAGACCCCGAAGCTGATGCGCCAGCAACCGGTGACGGCGACGAGGAAGACGCGTACGAGCTGGATGCTGATCGCGAGGCTAGCGATGACGCGCAGATCCAGAAGATCGTCGAGTCGATGGGCCCAGACGACCTGGCCGATCATGACCGCCTGTTTGCTCAGAAGACACTTACAAAGGTGCGTCTTTTTCAGACATTTGTCGCTGCTCGGCAGTACTAACCAGGCCTTGCGCTTTGTCTCAGGTACACGCCCTGACGAAGAAGATTTTCCATAGCCCCCTCCTCCGTGAAGAACTTGCCTAGTTGTGCGAAAAGCATAGCATCCCCTCCCGGAGCGTGGTTCGATCCGTACCAACGCGCTGGAACAGCGTCGCAATGACCAGCAAGCGCGCCGTGCAACTGCGGCCGGCTCTCGATGCGCTCACGTCAAAGGCGTCCCACAACACGACACGCGGCCCTCAGCTTCTTCGTTTCAAGCTCTCCAGCGATGAATGGGAGATCTTGATCCAGCTTGAGCAGGTTCTCGCTGTATGTCTTCGAGTCTCATCTTGTGCACTCTATGCTAACATCCCTATACCTGCTCAGCACTTCCTCGAAGCAACAGATCGCATGTCCGCCCGAGCGCGCCCGCTGTTGCATGAGGTAATCCCGGTTATTGACATCCTCGAGGCCATGCTTGGGGACATTAGTCAGGACGCCAGCATGAAGCCGGCCGTACGCGCTGCCGCCACCCTGGGTCAAGCAGTCCTGAACAAGTACTACGAGAAGACGGACGAGTCCGCGATGTACCGTTGCGCCATTCGTGCGTCATCTTGCTCTGTCCGCTGAGTGCTCTCACTCGCTAACGTAGATCTATTGCTTCCTCATTCACTAGTCCTTCACCCTAGGTACAAGATTGCCTATTTCAAGCGGCAGCAATGGCCGCAGTCATGGATCGACACCGCCATTGCACTCCTTCGCAAGGAATGGGCGCATTACAAACCCACGCCCAACGCTGCGCCGGCAGCAGATCAACTTTCTCAGGTACGTCAACTCCAGTGATTCTCCGCCTTCACATGCTGATGTCGTCTTCTGGATGCCTAGGGGAGAAGCCTGTTCGCTTCTCTTGATCAGGATCACTCCTCGTCCGGGGCTGACGCCCTCGAGGAGTACCTGATCTCCCCGCCGATCCCCAGCATCTTGGACCCCATCAAACATTGGCACTCGCTCGACCCTGAACGGGACCCTTTGGCCCGCATGGCGCTCGACATTCTGTCTATTCCTGGTACGTTGTTTGTTCCCAATATCCTTGTCTCCTTGTCTGACATGATGTCGCTCTCCTACACAGCTACCTCAGTAGATGCCGAACGATCTTTCTCACGAGGGGGTCTGACGGTATCGAAGTTGCGTCATAAGCTGTCAGACGAGTCGACGCGTGCAGCCACGGTGCTGGGTGCCTGGATGAAGGTTCCGGGGCTGGTGCCTAAGTCGAAGATTGTTCAGACGTTTGCTGACAAAGCTTCCCGGTCGAAGTCGAAGTTGAAGTCGAAGGCTGTGGGATCCAGCTCCGATAAGGCTATAGTTGTAGAGTAGACTACTTGTGTCCTCAATGTCTCATCAATGAAACCTCGTTCTTGGACACTGATATGTTGATATGTAGTGACAGATACTCATGGGTATACCTGTCTGCCCGCTTGACTAGGACCTGGATCCGTGCATTACCCGTGGGAAACAGGTACCCGCATCCGTGGGTACATTACCTGTGGGTTTGATGGTGGGTATACCTATGGATACACGCAGGTATTCGACACTCATGACGATCCCTAGGGTGCAGAACACATAAAGAGTCGCTTGACGTCAAGTATTGGGATTTCAAGAGTAGGCTACTCACGTGGTATACTGCATGGGCATCGTGGAGGACGCGGTCATAACCAACACCTGTGCGAATATCATGGGCACATGCCTCGGCGTCCTTTGATTCCAAGTCCATGCTGAGAGCAGTGAGAGCACTGTCAATCTTGCAATGAGCAATGATCGCCGAAGAACCAATCAGGTCATCGTAACCTCACGTTTCCAATGCCTCAAAGTGCGGGTCATACACTGTCGCCGGAGCGCTAGTGGTTGTCCCTATACATATGGCGCTCCCGACGGTATCACCTGGGGAGGCTGTCGACACAGCGAGGCATTCCGAGGCTTGAACATCCAAAATGATACACACAGCAGCTATCAGTGTTCTTCTCTCCGTGTCTGATTTGTCACCTATCAGCTAGTAGAGTATGCTCAGTAACGCTCAGCTTGCACTCGCGGGAAAAACATACTGCTGGTATCAAGGTTCCTTGCCAGCGCAGGTGCACAGGGTGCTTAGCCAGAAGATCCATCGCTTTCGTCAGGGCAGGCCGAGACTGTCGCAGGGGTGCGAGTACAGCGCCGACGCAGTCCCACAGATGATAGATCTCGTATCTATGAAGATACGTGATGAGTGAGGCGACGGCGGGGATGTCATCTTCACCGGGAGTCTGTGTGTCTTCTTTTTTTTTTTTTTTTTTTTTTTTGGCGGAGCGCATAGTGCCTTGAACCGCTATCGTCCCGAGGGCACATCAAGCAGTTCTCGACCGACGAGTGTCAGTCAGGCGCGCTGGATACATGCCCGTGCGTACGGTCATGTATGGGTATAGAGATGGAGAGATAAGAGACAAAACGCCGCGAGGGAAAATGCTTTAACGCACAAGGTGTGGGACTCAGGGAGAGGTTGGATCATCCAGGAGCAGTGGTAAGCTGCTCCTGTCACCTTCCCCTCCTAATACCCACTAAAACCCCGCTTTCAGTAACCCAGTTTCGCGGGAGCTCCCCGCTTGATAGCACTATTGGCTCCCAGATGCGTGCGACCGTTGCGGCGCTCAACGCCGACGGACCGAGGTACTTCACACACGATCGCCTATCTAGCTCTAGTCTTCATTCTATAGTTGCGAACCATCTACGCTCGACCTCCCTCAAGGTGAACTCTCTTCCTTCATGTCGGATCACGCGCTCACACTGCATCTTCCAGATGAAATAGAGTGATTCCGATACCAGGATTGTCCACAGCGCCGCTCGACTTGGACAGTCATCTTCGGGGTCTATCGGGGCCACGCATCCCGCACCCAGGGTTCCCCAGCCCGGTTCAACCCATGGTAGATCGGTAAGTTCCCATGTCTTCTCGAGGAGTTCCCATACCGTTCCCCGTCCGACTGCAACGCAGTCGAAGAGGATATGTTCCATGGTTTCGACATCGCCGCACCTGCTGCATGTCGCTCGGGCTTTCAGTTCGTCAGACATTTTTGGCCGTAGCCACTTGTCTCCTACCATGTACCGTCGTGAATGCACATCCACATAAATTGTCTGCATTTGCGTGAGATGTGCTTCGACCGTAGCGCCTTCCACAGCGACTGCGCAGTCACTTGCTTGCCATAGCTGATCCGTACGTCATCCAGAATCTTCTCCATGTGCGTAGTCTGTGTGTCTTCACGAGGCTGAGGGACCGAGGAGTAGTGCTCGCGATGCACATCGTGATACCTGTACGCATAAACGAGGTCGTTCAAGTGATGGACTCCCGGTGGGAGGAACTCCTCTTTGAGGGTCCGCAGAAGGAGTTCAGCCCCGGTGGAGCCTGGCCAGTGCCCAGTCACGAAGGCCCGCATTGTTCTCATGCAGTCATCCGCCAGACGTTCGTGAACCGAAGCCGCGTTGACGCAAACAGGCCTCTCCTGATCGTGAGGCATCGAGCAGAAACTCTCGGAACGTTGCGTGAATGATGCGGAACAGCGAGTCGGCGTTGTCGCGCTCGAAGAAGACGACGGAGTGCAGCTTGTTGAGGATCGGTACCGACTCGGTCGTGGGCTCGCCCGTCAGCTTCTCCAGCGTCACCGGGGATATTCCCTCAGGCTCCGACACTGCGACGAGGTACTCGAGTGCCCGCTTGAGCCGCTGCTGCATCTGCGGATATCGGCTCTGCAGGGGGAAGACACCTTCCAGTACGGTACGATAGAGCGTGTTGAGCGGATGAAGGCCAAACTTCCCATCACCCGTTAGCAGAAGCTGGTATCGCTCCTGTATGCACAAGAGGTCGTCGACGTCGCCGAGAACAAAGTCGATCGCCGTCCGTGCGTAGACGAACAGTCCGTCCGACTTCTCCACCATAGCAGCGACTACGGACGGATTTGCTTCGGACCATTTCTTGCTCGTCTCCGCCTCGGCGAGCCTTGAACTAAGCAGGAGCTTGATGTCGCGGTCCACTGAGCCGCGGAAGTCCTGAATAGAGAGGATAGAGATGTGCGGTTTAAGGTGCGGAGCGATGAAGACCTTATGGATGTAGTGGGGCTCCGGTCTCGAGGTGAGGAAGACGCGCAGCGGAGACCCTGGTTGCACGGCAGTGGAGATCAGCAGGTCAAGCAGTGTAGGGACAAGCTCCGGCCCCTCTTTGGTGCATTCGTCGAGGGCATCGACCACGACAAAGATCGGGTCATGGTCCGAGGGGAGTGCACTGAGCGGCTTACGCACGAGATCCTCGAACTCGCGTTCAAGTCGCTGCAGCGCCGCCGACTTGAGGTGCTCACGAGCTGCGTTGACGACAGGGACGCGCAAAGCTGACTGAGAGCGAGCAAGCTGAGAGGAGATGGTGGAGAAGAATTTCCTGGGAGAGTCAAGGTCTAGCACTCCGCGCGTGAAGAAGAATGATGCTCCGAGACGGCCGCGCTCTTCGAGGCGTTTGGAAAACTCGGACGCGATCGTCGACTTCCCTGTTCCGGCCTCCCCAATGAGAACACAGACTAGCAGTGCATCTTGTCCTGTGTCCGTGTACTGCGCCTCTTCCCATTCTTCTGGGCGGTTGAAGATCGAATCGCGCGTGCCTTGCTGAAAGCGCGCCTTCATGGTGTTTGCAGCGGAGAGGTAGTGTGCATCATCGGCTCGCTGAATGCTATTCAGCATTCTTTCCTCTTCTATAAACGGGGTCAATGTCATACAGAATGGGATGTGAGCACCTCACTACCTGCGGCCTTCAGAGCCGTCAAGACATCCTGTGAAACGGATGAGCGACGCCATGCGCGAATAGCTAGACGTGTATACAGACCTTGACCTTACTGAGAGTGTCCATAATGACAGCCTCAGTAGTGACGCCGCCTTCGATCTATCCGGAGGGTTTCGATTATGGTGAGGCGACACCGGTAACCGCAGAACGGGCGACAACATACCTGGAAACATCGATGAGCGGCCGCAATCCTATCCCTCAGGTCGGTGATAGCCTTCGTATCCCTGGCGCTATGGAGAAACCGACGGAAAGAGGTCCTCTTGCTCAGCGTGTCTGCCTCATCGCACACCGCACAAAGCTCGCTATTGATCGCGATGGATCATTCTCTGAGACTGCGCGTCCTCTGGCGTGCGGATGTGTACAAACCTCCGTAGCTTGTTAACCCTCTCGATGAGCGTTCTGGATCCGAAGACTTCGTCCTTCGCCCGAGCCCTTTCGGGGGATCCCGGGGGATACTCGTCCAGTCTGGCCTCTATTGCTCTCGCAAGTCCTTTCAGCGTGTCTGCGAGAGACGTCGTCTCCGCGCATAGCGATACCAGCGCATTGCGATTCGACTTGACGTCCTGTACGACAGAGTACCAGAGTAAGCTGCGTACATTCATCGTCAAATAATGAGGTCCCCAAGAACCGGTATCTTCTTCAGGAGCTCGATGGCCACGCTGAGTGCTACGCTGAGTCCAGGAACTGGCACGGCGGCGGCGATTGTGTCCTTGCTGGCCTCCAGGCCCTTCACTGTCAAGTCAAGGACAGTAACTGCGGCCTCCTTGGTTCTCGGAGAGGCTTTGAGGAGACCAAGACGTGTCATGCAAGTGGCGTGGTGGTGTGTCGCAGCTGAGATCTCACTGCAAAGAAAGCATCCTTTCCGGGGTTAGTAAAGGCATAGAAATCGGATTGCTGAAAGTAAGAGTTTTGCTATCTCTAAAACATTGCACATAACCCCCTTACACTTGCCACAATAGGTCTATAAGCCTTCTAAACCTCCCTAAACGAGACTTTCCTTGGAGGCTTATCGTCTCGTAAACGTAAAATATCCCACCTGGCGGAATCAAGCAATGTTACCATTTTGCCAGGATTTCAGCAGGGCGGAAAGGATGCGTCCGTTGCAGTGAGATGTGGTCGAAGGCGATGAAGCGCTTGGGGGGCCAGCGCGTATGTACATAGCCAATGCGGCGCAGTAGAACTTCTTCGGTTGTGAACCACCGTACTAACTTCAAGCTACGAGCTATACAGTACAAGAGGTGCGTACTAGCTGAGGGCGATCCGCTGCTGCACTCGATCTAGCTCCTGAACAAGCTCTATCGACGACTTCTACTATGACGTTCACAGGTGCGCTCGTATCTTCTCCTCTGCCGCCCCTTCCTGCAACGTTATCCCTAGGTCCTCCGCCACGATAACTGCAGCCTTCTCCCCGATAACGATCGCCGTCGAGTACGTGTTCTGCCATACACATTCGCAGCCGTCAGTACATTCTCGACCATCCGCACTTCTACATGTGCACGCACCGCGCCGACGTTCCCAGGGCAGATGGACAGGTCTTCGGTTGCCAATGCCAAGCAGCATCAGCACAGCGTAAAGAAGAAGTCAGCAGGAGCACGCACCGGCGACCTTCAGACCTTCAACCCCGTACACGTTCAGCCGCTCGTCCACGACTCCGCCCCTCTCGCGCGCCTTCATCGCACACGTCCCGAGCTGCCGATCCCATCCCAACGTGAGGTGAGCCCATCCCGTACACACATGAGCGCATGCTGAGCACGGACACGCACCGAATGCCACGCAGTCGACACGTTCGCCCTCACCCACTCCTCGAGCGCACGCTCGTCCTCCTCGCCGTACACAAACTCCGGTTCGTCCACGGGCACAGGCCCGTCCCGCGCCCGAGCGACGAGGGGGCTCGAGGGAGCGAAGGAGGGGTGGATCCCAGTCCCGAGGACTTCGCCCCGGTAGGAGGGCATGCGTCGGGCGTACTCGCGGGAGAGCTTATACCCCCACTTGTGGAGGGCCATGTCTTCCGGGCTGCGGAGGTCCGTGAGGGTCGTGTAAGGAGGGAGAGGAAAGGAGGGGCAGAGAGGAGAGGGGCGCACCTGTCGAGGAACCCCGGGTGCAGGTCGAGCGGCGCGTCGACGTCCTCGGCGGAGGTGATGTGCACCCGGCCCGTCGACGCGGGGTGTGTCAGGAACCACCCGACTGCGTACGCTTTGAGGTCGTCCCCGGGCTGCGCGAGCTTCGTCCGGTCTCCGAGGAACCTGCGCGTGCAGAGAGCATCGGACAGGGTGCCGTGAGTGGTTCGACAACGGGAGAACACAGGTCGAGCGAGCCCGTCAGCAACGCTCGGAGCAGGCGCGAGACGAACTCACAGCGCGACGACCCCGAACCAGAGCACGGGCTTATCCGGCGCGGGGGCGTAGTACGAGAGCCACCGCTTGCGGAAGGACTCGCCGATCACAGCGAGGTCGCGAGCGTTCGGGCGCAGCTTGATCCCTGCGTCCTGCCCGCTGCCAGTGCGTTCGAGGGCAAGTCAGCTCAGCGGAGAGTTTGTACAGAGGAAAGTCGTACTTCTGCGCGAGGAGCCCGGAGCCGTCGCGGTGCCAGTGTTCGGACCATTCTGGGATTCGCGCATGAGGGAGGTAGGTACAGTTACCCTGCAGGGTTCGTAGACGTACTGTTAATCTCGGCCTCGTCTCCGCGCGCGATCCCGTCCAGAGTATGCGCGTCCTCTGCAGCCTTGTAGTACGCGAACACGACCTGGTGGTCTGTGTACCCGTCGTGAGAAGCCCCACCAGGTTTCCGTCGTTCGTTGAGACGCACCCTGATAGTTCTCCCCTACGCCAGGCAAGTCGACGACCGGCTTCGGGATCCCGACACCCGCGAGGACGTCCCGCGCGCCGATCCCGGACCGTTCGAGGATCGCGGGGGTGCCCAGGGCGCCGGCGGAGAGGACGACGAGGCGGCGGGCGTGTGCGACGAGGAGCGGTTTCGGGCTCTGCGCAGCGGACGAAGAGGACGGGTGGAAGCGCGGGTTTGGGACGTACTCGACGCCAGAGGCGCGGCCGTTCCTGCGGGCGACGGTCAAGACATTCTAACAAAGGAGAAGGAGAACGGAAGGAGGACACACGTGAAGAGGACGCGCCGGACGTGGTGTCCGCTGAGGATGTGCAGGTTCGGCAGCTCGCGGTTGTAGATGTAGTGGTGCGGAATGTCGGAGCGCTTCCCCGTCTTCGAGTCGATCCACCTGCGTGTGTGCGTCAAGCTGCAACTCACGAGAGAGAGCATACGCCGGAATACCAGCTCCAGCACGACTCACTTCTGCCATCGCTGCACACCCGGTGTCGCGTCAGTGATCCCCGTCAACTGCTGTGAGTACGGACGAACAACCGCGCAGCACGCACCCCGTACTTGTTGCACCCGAACAGCCCGTTCACGTCGTCCGTCTCGCCCCGCGTCGTGTCGTACACCCGCGCGACGTCCAAAAACTCGCGCCCGACCTCCGTGAAGAGGCCCCCGTAGGACACCTTCAGCGGCCCGGCGTACCCGTGCGTCGGCTTGTCGGCCGCGATCTCGTACGTCTCGCACTGCGTCCGCGTGAGCCATGGCGCGCAAAGGAGGATGGGGAAGACGGACCTTGCGGAGGAGGGGGAGGAGGTCGGCAGAGCCCCAGCCGCGGTTCCCGTGCACGCGTTCCCAGTCGTCGTAGTCGGACGCGGCGGCGCGCGTGTACACCGCGACTGCGTTGCGTTGCGTGCGGACGCGTCAAAATATGCCTGTGCGTGCGCGTGTGTGCGGGGGACTCACAGTTCACGCTCGACCCGCCGCCGACACACCGCCCACAGGGCACGACGGGGGCGCGCCCGCGCAGCGCGGCGCTCGGGCGGGCGGTGTGGAAGTGGACCGTGGTGCTGTCGGGCCGGAGGTGGTGGAGGTAGCGCGCGGGCTGGGTGTGGAGGGGGTCGTCCTGCGTTGGGGGCCCGGATTCGAGGACGAGGATGGAGAGCGCGGGGGAGGCGGAGGCGAGGCGGGAGGCGAGGACGAGCCCGGCTGTGCCGCCTGCGTGGAGGTGTGAGGCTGGGTGTTAGATGAGCAACCAGAGGGGGAAGGGAGGACGGACCGCCTGCGATGATGATGTCGTATGTGTGCTCGGACATCTCGAGGTGCGTACGCCGAGAGAAGCAACAGGGGAGGAGAGAGAGAGAAGACTCTACAGAGAGGTCGCGCCCCTCGCCGGCGTGGATCTTATGCAGCGCACCCAGGGATGCGTTATGTGATGTTCGCGCTATCGACGACACAGCGCGGGCGTCACATGCCCCGCGAAGGGGCTCGCATAGCGGAGAGTGGACGGACGCGAGAGACTAGAACGCACCTCTTGGGAAGATCGCCCGTGCGCGTTCGGTGCCATTCTGCGTGAAGCTTCAAGCTTCAAGCTTGCGGACTTCGAAGGTTCGGAAGGATGCTCTTCGTGTGCCGTCCCGTTGCAGCAGCACACGATAGGAGCCTGAGACGACGGGCCGCGTACGGGCGCACTACCCTCGAAGTGCGAAACGTGGACGCTGCGCGCCGGTGGCTTATCGTGCGTGATAGAGATGCATCCCTCGTGAGGAGAAGGAGTCCGAGGTTCTGGACACGGTGCGTCCGCGCACGGTATGCATTCGGGAACGTGCAGGCGAGTGTATGCGACATGGGCGGCTACGTAGATTGTTCCTGCAAGGCGAAGTGTGAGTGAGCGATGGAAGGCGGACGGGAGCGGATGGCGTACCTGCCATCTACATAGCGTCCGCCAGCCCGAGGGCAAGTCGCTCAGGTCGGCTCGATGTTCCGCAAGTGAAGTTGCAGCGGTGCGTCAGGCCGGACGGGTTACAGTTGGCGTATGAGGTGTCGTGTGCGAGACAGCGAGCGCACACAGGGAGGTAGGGAACACAGTCCGTGCATACTGTGGCAGCCTGTCTCCCTGGGAGCAGCTGGACATGGGCTGACGTGACCACTGGGCAGCGACTAGCGTTGGGTCGTTGCAACATCCAGCGGAGATGAGCCTTGTACGTTCCACGTTCATCGCTTCGGCCACGTTGCGTATGTAGATGGACAGTATCGGCGCGTGTGCGAGACGTGCGAAGTGACAGATCTGCACTGTGACTGCGCATTCAGACAAGCCATTGTGCACGGGAACGAGACGAGGGTGCGCCCTGAAAGGATCATGCGAGACAAGGGCAGCAGAAATGCCACCGCTGCAGTGAGACAGGGAGAAACCGGACTGTATCGTAGAGGTTGTGATACATCTGAGGAGCCGTCGAGCGAATGCGGTCGTGTTCCTAGGCGTGCTCTGAGTGAAGCCAGAGCGATCGAAGTGGTCTACGAGAAGCGCGTGCAAGACGTGCAGCCGTCGAGTGGAAGAACCGCAGGCAAGGTGATTGTCGAGCCCATTCATGGCGCGTAGGGAAGCAAGGAGAGGAGGGATACCAAGTGCACAGGGGCATGTCGTCAATTTGAGACTTGAGAGCACGTGGGAGAGGCGGTGTATGCGCGAAGGATGGGTCTTGGGTCGGTCAACGATGGGCAAGTACCGGGTCGTTCCAACTGGGACGCACCTCATCGAACGAGAGCACGGGCCTAGCTGACTCGGGACGACGCCAGACGGAGGCTGTACGCGGTAACAAGCACTGACCGAGGACGGATGGAGCGAGCAGCCGGAGTAGGTATGCACGCGGAGGCGATTACCTACCGAAGACGCTGCAGCGAAGCTCGAGCAGCATGAAAGCATCCTGAAGCGAGCGACAGCATCTAGCCGTCCGAAGTCGTGTGTGCACAGAGACAACGAGACCGAGGCGGTAGCCAGCGTTGGGCGGGGTGGATGTCAGATTCCTGGAGTCCACGCGGAACTGAGCTCGGCACGGTCGCGACATGGGCAGCTACGTAAGTGGGCACTTGTTCCTGCAAGGCGACGTGTGAGTGAGCGGTCAAAGGGGACGGGAGCAGATCACATACTTGTCTCCAAGCGCTTGTCCGCCAGACCGAGAATACGTAGCTCGCGTCGAAAACCGGGGAGGCGCAGTTGGCGTGCTCGGTGTCGTATGCTCGGTAGCGAGTGCACACGAGGAGTGTGGATGACGAGAGTCCATATGCGCACTATTCGCGGCCCGGCCCGGCTCCCTAGATCTCAGGAGCAGCTGCACATGAGTGGACGCGCCAGATGTTTCAGCGATGAACGTTGCATTGCTGGAACATGCAGCGGTCCGGATCAATGGAACCTTGTACGCGCCACTTGCCGCGCTGAGGCCACGGTGCGTAGATGGACAGTAGCGGTGTGTACGCGAGATCTGCGCTGCGACTGCGCAGACGGGTAAGGACGCAATGTGCATGCACGCGAACGAGACAAGGGAGCGTCCGAGCGCACCTGTGAGCGTTATGCTGGACAGGGACAGTGGTATTAGTGCCGGTCGACACGCTGTGACTGCCGCCGCTGAAGTGAGACAGGGAGCGTGTCGTGATACAGTTGTAATTCACTGTCCATCAGAGGGGGGCGAACTCGGTCGTGTGCCTAGTCGTTATGGGGGTGAAGCGGGAGCGGTACGGGTGCTTGACGAGCAGCGCATGCAGACGTTTAGCCGTCGAGTGGAAGGGCCCGGGGCGAAGATGATCGCGGAGCTCATCGGCGGTGCATAGGGAAGCGGTGATGTGGAGAGAGGTGGTATATGCACGAAGGGTCGGTCAAAGACGGGCAAGCAGCACGAACCTAGCTGACTTGGAAGGTCGCCTGACGAAGGGCCATGCAGAGCAAGGGAGATCCAGAGAGAGAAGGCGCGAAGCTGGCGGAGTATACGGGATGGTCTAGGACACGCTCTGTGGGGTCCGTGGCATATGCGCGAGGAGCGCGAGTGTGCGGCCAACATATCGGCCGTAGGGCAGATGGATGCGTCGTACGGGTTGGATGAAGAACGTGGGCTCTCGGCACGGTACGTACACGAGCGTGGAGGAGCGCAATCATTCGCAGTGCGAGATGTCGGGCGGATACAGACGAAGACGGCTACTTACACATGCGGGTTAGCAGTCGTGCGCGGTGATGGGAGAGGAGTGCTACTCGGTGCTCGTCGTCGGCATGGCCAAGCGCTACAGTCGCGTGCACGGTGGCGACGCCCCAGCCTGCAACAGCCCATCTCCGAGTCGTGCGCGAGGCCAGGGTGCAGCCCGGACGTTGCGTGCAGCGTGGGCGTCAGAAGCGCCCAGCCACGTGGGCATGGGCTCTCTTAAGGAGGTGGAGGCGGAGTGCCCGTCGCTGCTCGTCGCTGCACTCTCGCCTGCACCCCACCCACCACGGTCTCCCCGCCCACGCACACACGATGGCCGACAAGGTCGACGCGCCCACGGGCTCAGACTCGGGCTCCCTCCCCAAAGACTCGGGCTCGGGCCCCAAGGCGATCATCAAGAACGTCGACATGAGCGAGGACATGCAGCAGGAGGCCGTCGACGTCGCCTCCGCCGCCCTCGAAAAGTACAACATCGAGAAGGACATCGCCGCACAGATCAAGAAGGAGTTCGACAAACGCCACGGGCCCACCTGGCACGTCGTCGTCGGCAAGAACTTTGGCTCCTACGTCACCCATGGTCCGTCTCTGTCCCCCCGCCCGCGTGCTGATGCTGACGCGTGCGACAGAGACGAAGCACTTCATCTACTTCTACATCGGCACCCTCGCCATCCTCATCTGGAAGTCATGAGAGCACGCAGAGCACGCACACGCACTGGGCTGGTTTCGTATGGGTGCGCTCCCCCCTCCTCCTCATCGTACCCCCCGCTCACACCGATCCCTGCCAGATCCTGGACGATCGCTGTTGTTGTACTCAATCTTGCTTTCCCGCTGCAATCATCACGCATATATGCACTCGCTCTCCGTCCCGCGTTCTCTCCGCCACGATTCGAGGTACGTCCTGCGCGTCCGCGCGTGCGTGTCTGAGGTGCGTATGCGTGTCCTCCTCCCCCTCTCCTGCCCCCACCCCTCAGCCGTGATCACCCAGACGCCCCTACCACGCGTGCCCGCCTCGTGCCCTCCGCTTCCACTCATAACACACGAATCCGTGCACGCACACGTCGCAGACACGGTGAGTCCCGCCCTTCACTCGACGTCCGCCGCCCCCACCCCCCGCGCGGTGTCCCGAGCCTCCCGGAGTCGTGCTACACCGTGGCGGCCGCGCAACTGCCGTCCCGGGGGCCACAGCGCCCGGCGCAGTGCGAGCATACTTGAACTGGACACTAGTACACTTGCTCTCGCGACGCTCCCCTCCCCTCGAGCAGCAGGTCGAGTGCGGCACTCCGCGTTCGATCCACGTCCATCGCTTCCCATCGCACGTCCGTCGTCCAGCTCAAAGTCTGGTGCGAGTCCGGGCCCCGGGGGCGCGGTGAGTTCGTTAGCCTGAGACTCTCCATTCTCGTTGATTCGTCTTCGTCGATCCGTCCGTGTACTAGTACGAGCACCCGCGCGTCCGCCGTCCATCGTTTGTGGTACGAGTGCTGGTTCTGGTTCTGGTTCTGGTATTGGTCCGGTCGGGTTCGCGGTGGCCTCGGGGCGGGCTCGTGGTGCGTGTGCGTGTGCGTGTGCGTGTGCGTGTGCGTGCACGCCGGAGTCCGGTTTCAGCCCGTCGTCGTCGCTCCGTCCGACCTCGTGAGTTGTGTGCTCGTACCTGCGCCATGCTTGCTGTCAATGTACTGTACTGTTTCGACCTTGGTGTTTCGACCTTAGGCAACGTCCCATGTCCCGAGGGGTCCGGGGCCGTTGCCTGTGGGACCTGTCCCGGAGGTCCCAGACCGGCGCTTAGCTAGCGCTTCACGTGCAAGTCTCCATATTTCGAAGGCTGTCCCATGTCCCTGGCCGGCCGTTGCGAGAACGTCCCAGCGACCAGGAAGGCGGCGGCCATAGCGACGGGCAAAGCGTCGGGCCATGGCGGCGGCGGTCAACGCGCAAGGGAGGCGGGGAGGCGCGACCAGTCACAGGTGAGGGGCGCGACCAATCACTGTGACCTGCCTGGGACCTGGCGCCTTGGCCTACGTACTTTGTCCGGCGGACAATCCGGCAGACAGTCCGCCGGACAAACTTCCTGGTCGCTGGGACGTTCTCCTTACTTCGACGCCCTCAAGTCGCCATAATATACTCGGTACACGCGCGCGGCGTCACCGCGAAGTCTAACGACTAGCTACATGAACCGCAACCTCTTCCCTCCCTTCGGCAGAGTTTTGTCCTCCTCTACTTCCCTTCACATCGTCTCTCCGTCTTCGGATCGTCCGTCCCTCTTTGAAACACAGCGGGAAACCTGCATACACGTCCCCAACGGGTCGCTCAAGGAGTCGTACGGTGGCCTCTTCACTGTGCTTGCACGTCGCGCGGACGCACGACATGGCATGGGGCGAGATGGCCGACGTGAAAGGGGTGTCGAGTGAAACGAGTAGGGTATGGTCGGCGATCTCGAATCATCCACGGTGTACCAGCAAGTACTCCAGCGTACGGAGAGATATCTATCCGGGCTCTGTTTCAACCGCTCAAGTTCGCTCCAGCCTCCGCTCGCTATCCCCGCCCTCCCCGGTCCTCCGCCCAGGGAGCGTGGTTCCTATTTGTATCCACCCGGCATCGACGATGGCAGCCGCACAGAGCGCGAACGTGCCCACGGCCATCAACGCCCCCGAAAAGACAATCAGTCGCGTGAAATGCGCCTCGTCGACGGTCTTGAGGATCGCGCCGGCGGTCGGCGTGCCGATGAGGGTCGCGACCGCGAGGAAGACGTATACCGAGCCTGCTTTGTGTTAGCGGTCAGTACAGCATGGAGTCAACTTTAACCAGTACGCATGCGACGGCGAGTGAACGTCACGGATGGTGGATCGAGAGAGAGACGCACCGAGCCGCGCGCCGTAGACTTCGCGGGGGGTGATGGTCGCGATGTATGTCGCAAGCAGTGAGACGAACGAGCCTGTCCGAGCGTGTCAGCCGAGGGCGAAGTACGTGCGAGCTCGCTGAGAGACGCTGCGGACCTGAGAAGAGACCGTACAGCGCCGAGAAGGCGATGATGGACGCTGCGTTGCGCGAGGGCAGCCACAGGCCCAGTATGAGGACGGTACAGAGACCGGAAGCCGGGATGAAGATCTTGAGCCTGCCGCGCTCCGTCAGCCACACGATCGCGCCGGTAGCAAACAGTACGAGTGCACTCACGCTCCATAGCGGTCAGCAAGGATTCCCGGTAGTACGCGGGACGGGATGTTCATGGCGTTGAGGATGGCGAGCAGGTAATTCGATATGTTCGGCGAGACGCCACGG
>JABYQS010000337.1:0-29442 GCA_022592435.1 Cerioporus squamosus
CCCTCCCGCGATAGCGGCTCAACTCATCCTAACTATTGCTCACAGACAATAAATCCTCGACTTTTGTCTGGGCAAACTTTCCGAGAACATGCAGAAGGTACGGCAGAAGGAGTTCACGCATCACTGCAAGTTTTTCGGGCTAACTCCTCCTACGCAGCGCCCGTCAGAAGCATCAACCTCCGCGGGACCGTTGATGACAACATCGGGGGCTGTAGCAAGACATACGAGAGCGAATACGCACTCAAACGTCACATCCAGGACGCCGACCTGGCAGCGAAGTTCCCGTGCTCAGCCTGGCACCCCGTTTGCACGTCCTGAGCTCCTGGACAAGCACCAGAAGAGCAGGGCTTGTGTGAGTACTCCACCTCGCTCGTTATGGCATGAGTCTGTAGCTGACTATAACGAGAAGGGCCCTCGCGCTTGCTCTGGTCTCTTCATACCACACCCGACCACACCCAGCTTCTACCACCGGCTCTACGCCTCCCCTGTATCCTTTTCAATCTGCTTCATTCTATTCACGCAATGGCCTCTGGACCAACCTACGCTTTCACCTTCACGTACGATCTCGGCCAACCCAGAACGTCAGTGCACGCAGAAGACCTGTACCGCCAAGCACCGTCTCTCCTCCCTCGACGTAATCACGGTGATCACTGTCTTCAGCACCCACTTGGAAGATAAAACGCACGAACACGACCAAGTTTGTCCTGTTCACGGGTGTCCCGAAGTGATGAGATACACATCGTTGCTGCGGCACCTGTTCAAAGACCACTTGAGGATCAAGATCAAGTGCCCTTTCCCCGGATGTACCAGGTAAGTCTGCCAGCGAGTCCCTACACAACCACACACTTACTTGCGCTTGGAACGCTAGGACATCCGGTCAACGGAGAGCCAACAAGGGAATTCTCGATCTACTACGCTACTTCTCCGTCTGGACGCCCATCGGAAGCACCTCAACAAGGTATGCAATCCAGCTGATTTTCTTACATGGTAAACCCAACTGAGATTATGCTAGAGGCATACCAATTCGCACGAATCTACTCATCATGTTTGGGCATCCTCTCAGTCTTCACAACGTCTTCGGCCTCCCTGGGGACTGCAGTGACCGATGACGGCGACTGCAACGCCGACATCTTCGCCCTTTGTGAGTGGTACATCAGCTTCCCGGAGGATCCGGTCCCTCTACTATACGCTTCAACTATGCCTGCCGTTCCTCTCGTGAGTGCTTGCCCTGCTTCCGTTCATCTCATTCATCACTGACGCACTGCCAAGGTTGAGGATACAGGCTTCGATCGGAACAGGATCGATGCCTTGTTCAAGGCTGAACTGAGCGCAGTACGTCTTTCGGCGTGTTATATGCGTTACATCATGATCTGACTTCGCCTTCAAAAGGACAGTCCGTTGTACGGCTGTGGGGAGACTTCGAACGTCGCGCTGCCTTCTGGAGCTTCCGATCCCGATCGCATTCCGTTGGACACGCTCTTGGATGCCATAGCCATTCCTCCCCGTCCCTCCTCCCCGTCCCGCTGCCCCTCCTCCCCGTCCCGCTGCCTCTCCTCCCCGTCCCGCTGCCTCTCCTCCCCGTCTCGCCCTTACTCCCATGCCAATCAGGACTGCCCTCGCTGGGTTCAATGCGTCCGGCCTCATGGCGTTTGTGAGGCTCAGCAAGAGGAAGGCGGTTGTCCTAGGCGAAGGTGCAGACGAAGGGTCGTCCTGTTATGCGCAGCCGTCGCCGGCCAAGTCGAGCTTCGGTACACAGGCCAGCGCCGGCCCATCACCAGTACCCGTCATCCACCAGCCGACTTCGGGCTGCTCGACTCTCGTCGACAGGCTCTCCTCTCACCCCGACCTCGGTGTCCTCAGTACTACCCCTCGTCATTCTATTGGCGCGTATTAGACTCCTCGACAAGCACAAGAGTACCGGGACATGTGTGCGTTCCACGCCTTGTTCGTCGGTGGGTCTGTACCTGACTTCCTAAATTCTGCCCAGGTCAACACGCCGTAGAGACAAGCTGATACCATCACTATAACCTCATTCAAGTAGATAGAAACGTTCACCATAAAATAGGAACGACAAATAAACTCGCCAGGTAGTTGGCACCTACAGCACTAACACGCGCATTGCCAAGTAGTGGTTAAGCCTCGCATTCGAGGTAGGTAGCTTCCTTGCCCGTTCTGAGTGTTGCCTCAACGCGATCGGGTGCTTATCCTCGTCCTGCATTCCTTGCAGCACTCGCGGAGTCCCAAAGGTCCGGATACGACTGCCTATCGCGGTATCCCATCGTGGTTTGGGATCAGAGGCGGCAAGCGCGCCTACATAAACAAGTTCGACTCTCGGCTCCTCCGCGCTTCCTCACTTCGACCCCAACCGCCTCGACCACCATCGTCGCTCGAGCCGGCCATCCTCTTCTACACATCCACGCTACACAAAAGTCGAGCCACGCTTTGACGACGCGCCGCGCTTCTCACGCCCTCCCATTTACGACCCGTTCACGACACCGGATCTCTACCCCCAAACCACTCCCCCTAATTGAACAGGAAATGTCTGCTCCAACCCCCATCCAGACTCAAACACTGCGGTCGATCCTTAGGAACGGGAGCACCCCTCGCGTGACTCTCCGCATTACTATCCCCGTGGCACAGACACCGGCGGCCGTAACCACCTCGGTCGATGCACCGATCGACACCCCCCACAATGAGAATAACACCGACGATGTCCTGACGTTCTACGAGCCTCTACCCACCCCACCCCTCCCTCCACCGCCGCCGCCGAACACCCCAACCACTGGCATCCGGTTCGCAGCCCCTCCACGCCACCGGCCGTCGAAGAGGCGTGCCAGGAGGGCTCTTCAAGCCCTTCCCTACAACGGCGCATTGCGGCCGAGAACGCGTCAGGTGCCCGACGATGCGCACAACGCGCTCTCGATCATCGACCAAGCGGAACGCGCACAAGTCAGGAGGAAGCGGCACTCCTCGTCAAGCGACCTGGAGCACGCTGCTCTCGCGGCGCTCGAGACTTGGGGTCCCGACGTCTGGCATCGCGAGGCGTGGGACGCGAACGCTGTCGAGCCCGACGACAGCACGAGGCGGGGACGGAGGCGTCGCCAGCCCGAGGTGGTTTGATGTGTGGTGAGTGGTTTGAACGCGTCGTGGGCGGAGAACGGGTGCTAACCACTGTTGAATGACCAGACACATCCCAACGTCGACTTCGCAATCGCTGTCTCCGCGTCGACATATGTATCGCTATCTGTCTGCTCAAGTCTGCTGTGATGTTTATTTGTCTCTTTGTTCGTCTCGCTGCTCTACACTTGCTGTCATCTGTTGTCTCGTTCGTGTATATTGCTCTTCCTTCACATGTTATCATCGCACCCCCATTCCATAGAATATCATCATCATCATCGTTTACCCCTTGTCTCGCACTCGCACTACTTTCTTCCTCCACATAGTTTCATGTGCTAGTACATCACCCCCTTTTATCATCGCTACCTTCAAGTTTCGGCTCGTCTGTACATACCCTAGTAGTCTCGCAGCATTCGACTGGAATCCTCGCTCAGGAATGCATACGCTACTTGCCTGCTTCCGAAGAGTGCCACCGCGTTGTCCCTACCAAGGTATACGTCTCTCCGGAGATGACCCATCTGTCCGGGTTCATCCCAGGTTCACCTGAGGGTGCAGCAACGGCAAGCTAGATGGAGAGTATACAGTACGTTCATGGGGAGTGTACGAAATGTGCGCTCGAGGACGTCGCGGTGTAGAGACACGACCTACCTATGCCCGTGCCGGTTGTCTTTCCTAGAGACTCGGCCTGGTTACATAGAGGCTACAGTTCGCCGGCCGTACGAGCCGGTAAGCATCACTGTGCCACACAAACGCAACTCGAAGTGACACAGCAGGGGTACAAGAGTCCAGATCATTGCAAGGTAGGCTCCATGGGCGGATAGATAGGGTTACGATAGCTATGAGGTCCGTAGTGGGGAATACTGGTACAACGGCCGTAAATCGCAAGAGGAGATAGTGGTCGCGACACCGTTACATGGCACCTTCGCTGCGGGAGATGATCCACCTGCACCGCATGTAAGCCTCCGATAATCCTAACCTGCAGGAGGAAGGACGTACCACGCATGGAGCACACCGGGGATCCAGCCGAAGATCCACAACAGGATGTTGATCCAGAAATCTACACGCCGGGAGGGGGTTCGTTAGCGCAAGCGCCGCGTAGATGGGATAATTTACGCGTAGCACTAACCAGCTGCGAGTCCGCGCTCTGCGGAGATCGTCGATCAGTGTGGTTAAATCAACCGTACGATGTCAAGCAAGCACTCACTGAAGAACACGGTAAGAGGAGGGATGAACCTGGGGGGTGGATATGACGTCAGCACCGGGCACTGGAGCGACCAATCGAGTCGGGACTTCGAACTTACAGAGCGAGGAAGTAGAGGAAAACGTCGTGCGTCGGGGAGACGACCTTCGCCATGGTGCGCTGAGAGGCTAGAGCGGGTGCGGCGGGTATTGGTACTACGGCGGCGGATGGAGTCGTGAAGCGGTCGTGAGCGTAGCGGGCAGAGGAGCGTCAGGCTCGAACAATGTATATAGCTGCGCGCTGCTCAGCATGCCGAGCTTCGCCGACGAAAGGAGTCAGTAACTAGTAAGCAGGCATGCAGATACGGGCAGGCACACAGCATGCAATCTCGGAGGGAGCTCAGCGAGGATATGCCTACGTCATCGTTGCACCGTAAGTAGTATGCTAACCCCCTTCGGCTCCGGAAACCCGAGCTACCGCCAGGCCGGATGACAACCTCACGCTGTCCGAATGAGCGAAGGTGAGCGATCTCAATTGGACGCAGTACTGGGGCACGTATGTAGGAGAATGTCCACCAAGCGTTCTGATCAATTGCGCATGAATGCGCTTCTGTGAAGGGGTCCCTTTGCACAGTTGCCGATTCTTAACCCCGCGATCGACGACGCAACAAGGCTGTGATGCATGATGGGGAAGAATGAACGTGAGCTTCTCGATATCGCATCTGGCCCCGCCTCGTCGTATCGTATAAGAGGTCCATGTTATCTCCTCGAGCAATGCGTTCCTTCCTTTCGCCCACTTCGCCTTGACTGGCTGTCGGCCCAGGAGGGTCACAGTGTGCGTCCTTCAGCGGGGTACTGGTCCAGTATGCGCGCTGGCGACATCGATGCGGTATCGGAAGAAATGTGACGTCCTTGCGAGAGGCCCGGCGGCCTCCTAAGCTAGGGTTGGGTATGCCCCTGAGCATCGGTGAACCTCGCAGAATGTCCTCTCATGGAGAGCGAGCGACCTCGCAGTGCCCCGTGAAGAGCTTGTGGAAGAGACTCGCTGAGAACACCGGGAGCTAGTAGTAGCAGTAGTGCGTGCGAGCGACGGGGACCGTGCGGCGGCGTGAATCATCCGATGGCTGTGGACATTCGTCACAACCGCACAAGACTCTCGTCTCGGCATCCGCCTTCCACTGGAGTTGCCAGGACCGCCTGCTTCGTGTTCAGCAGCTAGTCTCGTACCAATACCCTCCATGTGTCAGCAAGGATTTCAAGCACACACGGAACTCACTCACATTTGTTACCAGAGACTCTCAGACACGATCCAAGGTCGAGGCCAGCTGGAGGTGATGTCAGAATGAACGCGAGCAACGGGGTTGACCGTGGGACGGCCAGGGCCACGGCGTAGTCACCTCCGTGAGCATTGCTGGCCATGACATTGCTCCTTCATCGTTCATGACCAGTGAAGACCATAGTCGGCGACCCCGCACGCGTCGTCTGCCCAGTGCGCGCCCTGCAGCGGCCACCGTGGAGTGCCAGTTCATATAGGACTCACTTGTAGGCTCAAAACTTCACGACATGCCCGAGGCTTGAGATGACCGACGCTGGTCACTATCTCCGACATGGTGCGTTCAAGCATTCTGTCCACACCATGTTTCCAGTTCCTAACGCTGTCGTAGGTGGACGAGACCTTGATCGAGTGGCGTCGATCGGAGAGCGTCAGCGGGGTAACTTGCAGTCGTTCCATACACAGACGTACCATATACGAGGACTCCCACTCAAGTACTCAACGTCGTATGCATGTCGGTGTCTGCTGGGATGTTGTTGGGTCCTTGCCATACCTGTATGTTTCGCGCCAGAGCGGCTGTACTTGTGGCGCCTAACACCATACCTTCGTCCTCCACGACCACAACGATGTGCTAGCGCAGATCAGTGCATTCCCGGGCCCCACCGCGCGCGACGACGAAAACAAAGGAGGCAGGAGACGAACAAAAGCACTTGCGCCGACGTTGCCACATCGAGGGTCGGACTTTTTCGCCGGGGAATGCCGAGGGAGGTAAGCGGACGATTTTGACTCGGGAGCAGGTTGCGCTGCCATCCCACTCACTGCGTTCTATGTTGTCGACAGAAATCACTGCTTTCCTCACTGCCAAGCTCAAGCTCGCCGAACGCATCTTCAGGCCAGTCGCTCGCAGCCTCCTCCTCAGCCCCACATGAACAGACGCAAGAAGGGAGGGAACACCTCCATCCTCAAACCCTCTGCCCCACCCAAGCCTGCCCCGACTACCTCCACCACCCCCGCCACCGCCAGCGCGATGCCCCCCAGAGCGTCGCCCCCGCTCAAATCCGCAGCGCCCCCGCAGACCGCGCCCCCGCCGCCCAGGGCCGCTCCCCAGCCAGCGAGAACAGCGGCCGCGTCCACACCGGCGCCAAGAGCGACTGCAGCGCCTCCGAAACCCCCGTGCCCACCCCGGGTGGGATGAAGACCGCCGCTCCGCCAGCGAGGGCGGGGCCGTCGCAGAGAGGCGGGCCCGGCATGCTGACGCGCTCAGATCGGGTGCGCGTAACGTGGATGGACTTCGACGAGACGTGGGTCAAGCCGCACCAGGCGCAGGTCGCGGCGCAGCTTGAGACCATGCTCAGGGCGGCGGAGAAGAACAGCCGCGTGAAGGGCAAGTCCCTCGAGCAGAACAAGGACCGCATCGTCAACGGGATGCGCCGCGAGTTCGCGATGGCCGCGCGGGCGGAGTGGGAGGCGCGCCTCGAGAAGGCGCATCTGCACGCGGAGGATTGGACGGACATGACGGAGGAGGAGATGTTTTCCGTCGAGCAGGTGCTCTCGTGCGAGGAGGAGGAGGAGGACGTTGGTGCGTACGCCCTTGCCCAGCGCCAGTCGGGCGCCCCGACGCTGTCTGGGAAGACTGCCGTCGAGTCGTCTCCGCCGCTCCCATCGCAAACGATCAACGGTCGCAACACGCACGCGCCTCCTCCACCAGCTCCCCAGAAGACCCCTGCTCCAGCTCCTCAGCCGCAGTCGTCATCGTGGTTCGGATGGGTTCCAGCCGCGGTGAAGCCGTTCCAGACGACCGTGGCAGAGGTTCCCGAGGAACCGCAAGTGAGTGTCATCGCAACGAGGTACACTTGAGCAGCTGTCTAACCGTTCCATCCATAGCAGAAACCTGCATCTTCGAGGGGCACGAAGAAGAACGCCCCGATCATCGAAGAAATACGCGCGCCGACGAAGGCGACCCCTGCGCCACAACCGCCTCCACCAGCGGCCTCGCAGTCAATGTCGCGCCCTGCTCAGCCTGCGGCCAAGATGCAGGACCCTACCGCTTCCCCCGCTGCTCCCTCGCACGGTTTCGTGACATATGCCGTCCCCATCTCCCTCCTGATGGTGCCGTTCGACGGCGCAGCGGCATCCGACGCGGACTTCCTCGGACTTGTGGACAACGCGTACGTGAACTCGCTCCGCCAGTTCCACAAGCAGGCGGCTGAGGCGGACGCGGTGCTTGCGCGGGAGCTGCGCAAGAACATCCCTGCGGACGAGCGCGAGTTCTGCATCCGGTCCCACATGGTGGCCATGGAGCAGCTCGCGCGCAGCATCCTCGAGCACCGGGACAGCGCGATTGCTGACCTCTTGCGCTCGCGCGGGTTCGGCGGCGGGAAGGGCAGTGGGGACACTACCCCGACCGCGAGGGTGGCTCCTGTACCAGCGCAGCCGCCAGGCGCGTTCCCCGACGATGGGATCCATGTCTCGGCGGCGTTCGATCCTGATCCCGAGCCGGAGCCCGAACGCGAGCCTGAGCCCGATGTGGACGAGGAGATCATCATCCCGCTCAAGGGCAAGGCGGCCAAGAAGAAGGGAAAGAAGGCTGCAGAGGTGAAGACGACAACTAACGGACGCTCGACCCCGACTCCCGCAACTGCCGCGCGTCCAGCTCCTCCCCCTGCCAAGGTTGCACCAGCACCGGAGAAGAAGGCAGCACCGGCCGCCTCTGCATGGAGCACGAAGGCCGCGACGACAGCTCGACCTGCCTCTCCTGCGCCCATCACCATCAACACGAAGCTCGCCCCCAGTCCTGCAGTCAACGGGCGCAACACGCCTGCGCCGTTGTCCCCGTGGGAGGCGGCGCAAGCAGCGAAGACTGGCAGCTCGGCCTCTGGCAAGGCCCCGGAGGCGAAGCCGCCGTCGCCGCCCAACGGTATGTGGGCACCCCCCATGGGGCGTTCCACGAGCAGGAACCCGTACGCGCCGACGCGGCCTTCCCGTCTCGCGCATGTGTCTGAGCACGAGTCCCCCGAGCCGCCGTCCCCGCCTCCCACACGCGACATGACCGGCCAGGACTACGTCGCGTGGTTCGCGGGGTCGTCGTCCGAGGACGAGCGAGACGCAGATGATGGAGGGCTGAGCGAGGACGAAGACCAGGATGATGACGAGGAGGAGGACAATGCCGGCGCGAGCTGGGCGGGAGGCATCCTCGGGGCTCTCGCCGGCAACTCGAAGTGGGCGATGTTCGGCGAAGGTACGCAGCCGCCCCAGAGGCAGGCTGCACGCTCGGCTACCCCTGCACGCGGGCGTGCGGCGACTGCGACGCCTGTGCCTGTGCCTATTCCTGGGCAGGCTGCTGCTGGGCGGTACGGTGCGGACATGGGTGCAGGTGCGGGCGCAGAGTGGATGCGCTGGGGAGCACCGGGAGGTGGTGCTGGGCCATCGAGCTTCGGAGCTGGGCCTGCGAGCTTCGGGGCGGGCCCTGCGAGCTTTGGCACGGGCTTCCCCCAGGCTGCGTTCGGCGCTGGGGCGGGCCCGGCCGCTAGGGGCCGCCAGCAGTGGCAGAGCGAGGAGGAGGACGACTTGGGGAACATGCTTGAGCTGGCGTCGAGCGCGCTGAACCGGGGCGAGGGGGACGTCATGCAGGCGATGAACACCGTCACGTTCCTCGCGGCGCAGAAGGCGCGCGAGACGGTTGCGACGCCCGTCGGTGTGCGGGCGGGGACCCCGGGCGGGCGGCGGTGGTGAGCGTTGAGCTCAAAATCGAGGACCGAGGACCAATTGTGAGTACTCGAACTCAAACTCGAATACTGTGGTGTGGGGGTGGGGTTCGGAGGCTGCTGTGCGGCGACGGACGTTTTCGCGATGCTGGTGCTTTCTGTTCGTTTGCTTTGGCTGCTGTTGGCTGCTCTGGTAGATGCGCTTTCGAGTGTCTTTGCTGCTTGTTGCTTTCCATCTTTCTTTTTATTTCGTCTCTCTCGTCCTCTCTCTCTCCTCACTGTATGTATCCATGTCCGTCTCTCTCTCTGTCCATCGCTTCTCTCTCCTAATCTCCCTCTTCTGTCTCTCCGCTTTCCTTCTTATTTCTCTCCGGCTACCCCATGCTCTTGTCTCCCGTCTTCTCCCTTTCCTACTCTTACCCTCTTCCCCTAGTTTCTTATACCCGTAACGTTATGTATTTATACGCTCTTCCGCTTTCCTCCTCCCCCATAGATGCGACCCCGCGACGCTGTACGGTACTCTGTAGGCTTACTGACGGACTGACTTGACTCTCTTGCTTCCCCTGCTGTTCGCTCTCACGAAGTTCCGTGACGACCACGCTATACAAAATGTACATAGCCACGACTTTCTGTACGTAGCCGACGCACGATATCTATGACTTCCGTTTTGTTCTCCCTCCCTCTGATACTTTTGCTTCCGTGCTCTGTTGTTTGAACTTTGCGATTCGCGATCTCCAACCAACTACTACGCCTGCTATTCTGGGACTCGCACTCTGCTCCATCTCAACGCGCTGCGCCGTCGCGATCGTGATCGGGGACCATCCATCCGATCCGGCCTGCCTCCGGAGCAAGTTGCGACCTAGGTAGGTGGTTACTTTTGCCCGCCTCGATTCTACGATTACCTCCCGATCGCTGACGAACCATCATGCGAACAGGTCCTCCCTTGAAACAGATTTGTACATATGGCCTGGGCGGACATGAAGCCCACGAGCCCGAACAGATGCCCCCGGAACACGAAGAAGGGCGCAATTGCAAGGCATCTATCTCTTCCATAGGAAACGCATTCATTCGAACTGCTAAGTCCGAAATTGCATCGCCCCGGGAGGATGGACCGCTCAAGCTCAAGACTTCGCGAGCGTCATGCAAGTTGGGGCAATTCAAGTCGGGAGGTGGTGGTGACGCAGTCTCCTGTCGCCAAGTCTCACACGCACGCGCACGTTCAGGAAGGGCGGCGTTTCGAAAGGTTTCGAACCTAACATGAAGCGTCGCATTCGGTCGGAATACAATACTACGCAACCCCACAACTTCTCCTTCGCACCTCGATCCCAGTCGAGTCGCACGCCCATGCCGCGCAGCCCTTCGTGTGCACCCGCCTGGTTCGGCGGCGGCGGCGGCGGCGCGAAGGCGTCAGTTAGGCTCTACGAAACGGCTTGGCCAACTGATGGCTTTGGCGCTGTGTGTGGCGGGAGTCATGCATGCATCAGACCACAGACTGACAGCCAGGCTTTCGCGAGCTTTTGCTCGGTGGCTGAGGTTAATCCTATCAATGCTACGCATCGCCGGGCTGCCCGCAGTGTTTCGGGGCGCGTCCCGATTCTCGACAGTATCTGACGAAGCGTTTGGCAGCAGCGAGCAGGTCCAGCCGGGCTGCCCGACTTGCACAAGGCTTCCTTCGACAGGCGTCCAAGGACCAACAGAGCTCTGTGCGCCGCCGCCCATGGGCGCGTCGTATGCAAATTCAAGACGGCTGCCGCCCTTGATTTCAATGTCGACTTGCAACTTCCTGGACTACATGCTGCATGCTGCATGCTGCCCGCGATCTATCGGGACGCCGACGCCTGGGGGTCTGACTTAGTAGGGCTGCTCAATTCTTCTGGACGCTGGACGCTGGACGCACTGAGAGCTCGTTGATGGAGGTGATGGTCACAAGCGACAGTAGCCGAGCACCTCCTCCGACCTAACGGGCGCTCCCCAATATCCTTGCAGAACACCCTCTTCCCGTGATTTGTACGCCCTGCTGAACCATGCAGAGAACAGCGAGGAAGGATTCACGAACACAGCCTTTTTTCTGCATCTTCCTGCGTTCCCTATGAGGTGCTATAGAGCTTTCCGTCGAGGCTGCAGTGCAGAAAGCAGGTATACTCGCCGCCTTGCCGAGTGGTCGGCTCGTATCGCTTACGCCATCAAAAGGCTCTGAGAGCGTCCAGCGTCCAGCGTCCAGAAGAATTGAGCAGCCCTACTCTGTCGCCCTCACTCACGTACGTCCATTGTCCAACGTTAACGTTACGCTTGCGGAATATATCACCTCGTGGCCTCCGCTGGGGCACTAGGTAGCAGTACTGACGCCGTCATTTGCGCTCGCGATTCGAAAACACCCGCAAGGCAGTGTGGCTGCGGGAGCGCGCTGAGTCGCTCTATGTGGGATTGCAGTTACCTCGGTGGTTCAGAGCGTGCGGCGAATACGTATGATACGCAGACGAGGGCTTGGGTATCTCGCATTCGGCGCCGCCAGGACCCTGAGTCTGCGCCCGACGATCGACGGTCCAGGCGAGACGTACGCTGAAGGCTGCCGTCCTCCGTGGCAGAGCAGCAGCAGCAGCATGCAGCAATTCATCTCTCGTGCGCCTCGAGGCATCTCGGGGAGAACTTGGGCGGGCGAGGGGCGTGCATTAATACCCGTCCGGCTCGCGGATGCGCGGTCCTGCTGAGAGTGTTCTCTGCAACGGACAGATGCTTATCAATCCTCAATTGTCCCCACCGCAACGTAACACCAGCAGCAAGAGGCCGTTACGAAAGCGGCAGCGACAAAGGGAGATGCGAAGTTTGGAACTGGACCCGATGCCGACGCTCACGGTTCGCAGTGGCGCGCGCATGCAGACGACCGGCATCCTGGTACATACATACCCACAATCTTGACCTTGGCTTAGGCGGGGCCACGAGCGACAGAAGACACCTCACGTCCTCTCGCCTCGTGCACGGGAGAAGGTGCAACGCTGGGAGTCTAGACGACGGACGAGCGGTGGAGATTGAAGAAGGCGCGTCGCCCTCTCCTTCGCCGCTGTACGTACTAGTACATGACCCTTCCTGATGTGCAGCAGGCCACGGGGCTCGGGATCTCAAGCTCAACGCTTGGGATCGCAGGATGTCGGCGACTCGGCGACGCTGCTGGGGGCTGCTGCGATGACGGGATGGTGGATGGTGGATGGTGGATGGTGGAATGCGCCGTGAGCGGTGTACATATGTCGTTGGTCTTCCTCGCTTACTTTCTGAATTTCCTCCAAATTTCCGGGGGGTTCGAAGCGCATGACAGGAAGATAATCTGATATAGCATGTCGTGAGCGCTGCGCGTGCGTGGCGTCGTGCGAAGGAAGATACGCAGAGTTTCGTCCCAAACCTCGAACGTCAACGACAGCCTCTTCATCGCCGGCAAGTTCGTCGAAGCGGGACGTCGCTGAGCGGCCGCTGAGCGTTGTACGTTGAACGTTGAGCTAGGGCACTAAAAGCTGACAGGAGGACTCAAAGATCACGCGGGCATCGCGGACGCAGGGAGCACTGCGCATGCCGTATCTCATCTCGGGGAACCCGCTTTTCCAGTCTACATGAGCTTGCAGATACATGCCGAGCGGGCCTCGGCGGACTTACGTGTGAGTTACTGCTTGGGACTCGAGAGTCGGGAGCTCACCACTGTTGTTGAATGTGCGAAGGACTCAGTGGGACGTCGGACGTGCAGTGGTAGATCGCGGTCGCGTTCAGGCTGGGAAGCCTCCAGCACCATGTGCGAAATCAGCGGACCCAGTAGAGTTGGACCTGAGGTGCGATCCCACTTACGTCCGACCTCCATGGCCCATCATTCCCTTCCCATGACGCGTCCGGAACCGGCAGCAAGCCAGCGCGGGCCCGTACGTACGTGGAAATACTACTGGACAAAAACAAAGATATGTATGTATTGCAGCTGCGTGCGTGCGCCGTCGATGTCCAACTGAGAGCCTTGGGAACACCGGGTCTTACGTGAAGCGTTCGACCTTGGCTGCCAAATTGATATCCATGCGATCGACACCGGGCTCCTGCAGTACCGCCTCTGA
This sequence comes from Cerioporus squamosus, assembly GCA_022592435.1. Classification (NCBI taxonomy): domain Eukaryota; kingdom Fungi; phylum Basidiomycota; class Agaricomycetes; order Polyporales; family Polyporaceae; genus Cerioporus; species Cerioporus squamosus. The sequence goes on from JABYQS010000337.1 coordinate 13,356, forward strand.
GTCGCAAGCTTCGAAGACCCCGCCGGGATCGCGGGGCGGGCGTAGGGTGAACGCCGAGTATCGTGGGATGGGGGGATAGAAGTTGGGACATGGTCCAGGACGCATCGACTTCTCGAGACGGAAGCCCACCCATGAGCCATGTCGCGCCAACGCTTCGGGTGCTCGGGTTTAGAGCGGCATCATCCGGCGGGGTGTCGATGTCGATGTGCGGGAGACGGGGGGATGGGAAGATCAGGAATTGTGGACAGCGGACGGCGAGGTGACCGCGCTGAGGTGGAGTCGGGGATGACAGGATATCGCAATCTACATAGGCAGGCGGAGTTGACAGTGTGGACGTATCGGTGGCCGGGTGATCACATATCGAACGACTTGCAATGGATGAGTGCGTCGGCTCGTGAGCGAGGGTGTGTTGACAACTTGAGGGTGCGCGGGCTGTCCAGTAGTCCAAACTGGATCACCACTCCGACGACATGTTTTGGACCGTTCGGACCAAACCCGAGGGCGGTCTGAATGCGGCAACATTGAAGTTCAAGTTCATTTCCGCGGGACACCAGGACATGGAAGTGTGGTCGTTGATTCTGATCATGATACGGGGAGAGAACAGGAGAGAACATATGCTTGGACGACACCGGTAGGAGATGCATCATGCTCCCGCGGCATTAGATGCGAATATGCGAGCATCGTATTCGTAGCATGATGCGCCATCCCCGCCCCGCCAGATACTTCGTCGGGTTTGCATCCGAGCCTGTCTGGACTTGAGGTTCGTCATGCGATGCAGAAGCACGCCGTGATCGGTGATACTCGTGACATTGACAGCCATTGACCGTCCCGAACGCAGCGGTCGGCGGCCATATTCTTTGGAGGAGATGAAGCCCATCACCGCGGCAACCTAGATGATGATCGTGACAGACTGCACGTTAGTTCGAGCACTGGCAATCGCACGACTTGCGAGAGAGATGCACGCCGATTGACACTGCTCGCACGGAAGACACCACCACATTGCCGGACTTGAGCACGGCGACTGGTACTGTAGCTTGTCGCGCCCCGACGGTGCATGGATGCGTTGAGGGCACGGCGAATGATCCTGTCCAGACTTGCTCCAGAAGTCCACTGACCCGGCGGTGCCAGGACGGTCCTTCAATAATCCAAGGTTCAAGAGTTTGTTCCGCGGTGTGTATGGAGGAGTAGGGAACAAGATGTCAGTTGATGTCGGTGACTTGAATACTAGAAGCAGCGCGTACTGGCCGTTCGTTCGCCGATAGGACAAGCCGCACAGTGGGTCGGACACAGAGCCGCCATGGAGCCACGATGGTGCAGGAGGATACTAAACGGCGTCTTGCCAGAATACAGAAACGGAAGGCAGAAGACCAGCTGGATATGCGGAGGCGGAGGTAGACGAGTTCGCCAAGAGGAAGACGGTGTACAACCCGAACTAGTGACTCGTGTATCTATGTTGTGGGCCATATGAGTGAAGGTCGGAGAAGTGGAGGTCAAGAAAAGGGACGGGCCGAGACACCGCTGCGCTCAATCATAATCGACGGCGATCGAGCTGGCAGCTGCGCCGCTCTCCGAGAGCCCAGCGGAGAGGTGACGTCGTCCAAAGCTTCCCGTTCGCAAGTGACAGAAGCACGCCCTCTCCAGCACGCACGGACCCGGCGGACCAGGGTTGTTCCAGGATGAATGCGTACTGTGACTGACAGCGTTTCGACGAGACGTATGTATGCCTGTCGTGTCTGCCGACCGCGTTCAATTCCTACGTCGGCCGGGCAAAACCCACGCATACATGTCTGCCACGGTATTCCCCAAGGAAGCTGCATCCGTCACTGTCGGCGGAGCCGGACAGCGTCGACTGTCAGCTCCAGGTCAATGCCGGTGATTGGCAGGGGACGCACCGGTGTTTTGGTCGACAGACAGCTGCGGGAGCAGTCTATTGATTGCGTCGATGCTATCGACGCACTACGTCCGTGGGCAATCACGTGTGTGCATGGGCATCGAACTTCAACATATGGAGACGAAGAGGACGGCAGGGGCGATCGAGGGCGCGCCGATGGCGGAGGCCTGCGTGCAGCGAGCGGCCGGACGCGCTGCAGGCTTTGGTAACCGGAGGACAGGATGAACGATGCTCGGAACAGCAGCGGCCGTGCTGTATGATGCCCGCCGACGCCCCCGCCGTCGAAAGTGGCTCGTCATCGTGCACGATCCGCACACGAGCCGGGCGGCGTGCCTTGGGGTCTGCACGGCCGGGAGCACGATCGCCGACAAGGACGGCCAAGCTCGCGCGCACGCCAGGCTGCTCGCTCCCGCAGCCTCGTGGCCGCCGACGCCGACGCCGTCGTGGGTTCCCAGGCGCGTGACGTCAGCGCCTTCCACGGGGGGCAGGGCGCGCGCCAAATCGGGCTGGGGAAGCGCACCGGGATCCGCGCCCGGGGACGTGGGCTTCGCGCAAAAGGGCCGCACGCACCCCCAGGCACGGACACGCAAGAGAGAAGCGGAGGGCGCGATCGGGGCTCGGGGGCGAGCAGGAAGCTGCAGATGAGTGCAGATGGCATGCGGGCTGCAGCACGCTCCCGCCCCTCGCTCGCTTGCGGTCGCCGCCGGAGGATGGCACTGAGGGAGAAAGGGCCCGGGCACGCCGAGCGCGGGTGCGAGAGCCTGAAGAAGCAGCGTGCGCACGTCATCCGGGCAAATCGTCGGGCTCGCGGGGCTGTCGCTCGGGTGTGCCTGCGCTTCTCGCGCTGCGAGGGACGAGCAGTCCAGGGCACCCGCGGCCCTAGTAGAAGGCGAGTGAGTGGGAGAAGACGACAGGCAGCGTCGGGATATGAGCGTGCACTCACACGTCGCTGGCTAATCGATGATGGCCCCCTGGCAAGAGGGGCAGCGACAGCATTGCAAGGTTAGCATTCGCGAGTCGCGGCTCCGACGATTGCTCCCAGCGGCGTAGGTTCTGGGGCCAAGGGGCGGGGAGTCGAGTACTAGTGCTGAGTACATTGGGAAGACCGGATTGCGACCGCACTGCTGGAAGAAAGGCGGACGCAGCTGGGACATCGCAATGGTGATTGCACCCAGCTGCAACCCCCCGAGTCGCCAAGGCAAGAAGGACGTCAGTCAGCTTTCGAACGTCCGCCACCCCGAGAAGACATAGATAGGCACGCACCCCAAGATAGCACCTGATTGCTGATTCATTGCAAGGTTCAGATGCACTCGTCGCGGCTCCGGAGAATGCGAATGCTCCCAGCTGCGTAGGTTGCGGGGCTAGGGGAGAGTACTGTCAACGCGCGTCCGGGCGACCGCGTATGTCGTGCTCCCTGCGAAGAGGCCAGACCGCGTCGCTCCACGACAGAGGGAGGGGTGCGTACGCAGGAACCATAACATGTCGATGGCGACTGCACCCAGCTGCCCCGGCACCCCTCCGCGTCGCTGCCGCCAAGGCAAGGTGTCGCGTCCATGTCAGCATTCGATGAATGTGCACGGCTCGGACGAAACATAGGCACGTACCCCAAGATAGACACCTCGTCCGGTTCCAAACAATTTAAATCGTGAAGACGGGGGGAGATCAAGGGTAGGAACGTCGCATGCGGGCATACCGTGCCACTGCGCCGCGCGAAGCCATCGATACCGCCGGGCCCAACGTCCTCTTCTCCACTCTGCGCAGTCTGCCCGGACGGCAAGACGCGGCCGTCGAATTCGAAGGACTTCAGAAAGCCTGAGGCCTGAGGACCTAGCTCGCCCCTCGGCCGAGTGCGCACAGCCATCGTGCGCTGCGCCTGCTGCCGTACGTGCCCTGGGATGTGAGCAAGTGCGCGTCCGACCGGCGACAGGTGGTCACACTTGACCACCCTCCTCGGATGGAAGCCCGTGAAGCTGCGGGCGGGAGGCGTGAGGGATTGATCTGTAGTAATAGAATGGCAGTGTCAGTGTCCGCAGCGCGCACGACTCTCAGTCAGTTTTAGAGAGATCGGCAGCTTGCAACTCGCTAGCACGAATCCGAATGTCGAAGCGCGGACGCAGATGAGTATTCCCCTCTCCGGATCCATCGTCGCAGCTCGCGGTTCGCGGGAGGCAGCCGGACGTAGGGCGAACGAGAAGGCCAGAAGCGCAAGCCGCCGCCCGCCGGGGTCGGGGAGAAGCTGGCCAGCCTGGCAGCGCGCGGGCCCAGAGCTCAGAATAGCAGGAGAACTCGGTGCCTTGGGAAAGGTCACGTGGGCTGCGTTCAAGGTGTGCGAGCGCGGGTCAGGCACCCCCGGACGACGTCGTCAGTCGGAGGGATGTACTCGTACGAGTGCGAGTGCGAGTGCGAGTGCGAGTGCGATGTTCTAGTACACGCGTATACCGGATACCGGGGTCCCCACGCTCGGAGTTAGGGACCGCGTGTGATACGGGCATGCATCGGGATCGTCAGTGCACGCTTTCGGGGCTCGGGGAGCACCAAGGTACCAGGGGAGAGCGGACGAAGGAACCTCGAGCAGCTCGAGGCTCGAGAGGGGAATCGGGGACTACTGATACTATCGGGCATCAGCAGAAGCCCTCGCGCCATCGTCGTCCGTCCAAGGTGCTCGCGCGCGCGTCGCGCAGGCTTGCGGAGGAGCGTCCACGCGCGGGCCACGGGAGCGCGACGATGCGCCTCGAGGCTTCCCGAAGAGGCAGGAGCGCCTTCCGGGTAGGGCTGCGGAGGACGAGTCCGCGGACCGGAGGAAATTTACGAGACTGGACAGGTCGCGGGAAGGACGGGCTTGGGAGAGTATGAGGTGGATAGGTCGGGATTGTGTAGCAAGCTTCCGCGAATGGCGGCTTCGAGCTGGGGGCCTGACCGGCCCCCCTTCTTGATGCCCTGATGCACGATGCACGATGTACGAGACGACGCCCGATGCACCGGGAGGACGGCGCAGTGCGCGCACCCCGGTTGTGCTGAGTGCTATATCGAGCCTTGGGAGTGCGGCCTCGAGTCTTCAGGCTTCGGGGCTGACAGGTCTTGAACGTTGGACGTCCTGGACGTTCAACGGCTGATAACGTGGGCGGGTCACGCCGACGCGGGCGTCGAGCACCGTGCCACGCGTTTGGGCTCGACGTACGTGGCCCTGACTCCTGAGTCGAGACTCTCAGAGAGGCGGTACGGGCATTGTATGGAGATAGGGATACGCTGGCTGTGGGGGACTCCGGAGGTAAGGTTGACGTACTGCACATTCGTCGAGCGCGGCGCACACCCAGCTGGCGGAGCAGGCACCGGAGTCTCGAGCCATTCATTGTGAAACGGAGTGCACGCTGGAGCCTTTGCAAGGATGCCGGTGCACCAGGGGACGTGCCGCCGGTTTCCGAGTCGCCTGGCACATGTAAGTAGATGCAGATCCGCGCGAAAAGTGCACCGACAGGTTATGGATCGCCGACAATGCAGACCCGGGGCCGCTCGCTCTCCCTGTCTTGCGCTCGACAGGAGAACGAGAGGCCTCGGACCTCATGCCTCAGGCCTCAGGGACGCAGACGTCGAGGATCCCTGCAGTGTACACCCAAGCGCTGCGCCCACAGATCGCGTGAACCCCGAACTCCATCCTGTCCTGCCATATCTTGCAGAGTTCAGTACACGCTCGTATGTCATGTCATATGTTTGCGGAAAAGCGGAGCGAGAGCGACCTGCAGAGACAGCCTCCGGGGTTCTGGCTGTGCATTTGCGCGCTGGGCCCTGGGGTGAGTGATTGTGGCGACCTGTACAGACGCACATAGAACTGAGTAGAGACACAAGCCACCAGAGATTCAGAAGTAACACCGGGAGCAGCAGCAGCAGCAGCACCTCAGCACCACCCCCACTTGGCACTGATCGCTATCGCCATCTCCAGGACGACGGGGCGGCGCGGGCGGCAGAGCGAATTCTAAACCCTGCAGACGCGTCCTCTCGAGGGATTCCGGGAAGGAAGGAAGTATCGCGGCGAGAACGCGTGCGTCCAGTCCGTACCACACACGCCCGACGTCCGAGGCGCGTCCCTTCCTGCAGTACTGGCAGCATCTGCATCTGCATCTGTGGCCGAGAAGCGAGCGAGCGAAGCCCCCTTCCGCGCGGGCCGTCGACGCATCGACGCACTTGTCGGCTTGAGTGGCAAGTGGCAGGCGAGAACTGCAGGTGCGGGGAGGCCAGCAATGCGGGGAGGCAAGCGTAATGGGCGTGTGGCGGGGAGATGGGGGGTGTGCGCGAGGCCGGATATCATCCCAATGTGCCGAACTGGATCTTCTCGCCGGCTTCCGCAACCGGGCGAAGGCCCATAGCTAGGAGAAAGATCGCAGAACGCAGGACGCAGAAGGGGGTGAGGGGAAAGGGGAAGGACAAAGGAGCGGACAGAAGCGTCGACTGGCACGGAAGCGCAGCACTCTGCTTCTGCATAATGAAAAGCGGCCTTGGGGGCTCCGGCGGGCTTACTCGGGCCTGCGCCGCGCCGGGGTGCTGGTTACAGCCGTGCGGGCTGGGTTCCAGGTTCGGGGTGAGAGGTGAGAGGCGTTCGGTGATCCTGGATGCACGGTGCTTCACGGAGACGGGGATTCGAGTTTGGGAGCCTATAGCGTGAGCTTCAGCGATGGGTGCAGCAGGTACCTGCAATGAGGAAGGGTCGAACCGGAGACGCGTGATGCTTGGTATTCGAACGCAAACACAAAGTTAGCAGCAGCCAAGAGCGATATCGATACGGATGTAAGGTAAGTTCCAGTCCTAGCGAGGGCGGGCGAGCGGTAACTCCGTAGCCCTGTCCGTGAGGTGGTGTTGTGGTGCCGGGGTGTGGCCGTGGCCGCTCGCCGCGGCAGAGAGCGCCGCACTGGGTTCCCATCAGGCAGAGCGATTGTCCCGATTGTCCCAGGCGTGACCGTGTGCATCTTCGTCCGATGGATCCAGCAGGAGCATGCGCAGCATCAGCAGTGAGTAGAGGTCGGAGATCGAGTGTCAAGTAATGCACTTACCATCCCATTAACCGCTCCATCGTGCACCCGAGCTGGGCCTTGCGGCTCAAGATCTCAGGACGTGCTCCACTCGTCCAAACGGGCGGAAACCCACACATGGCGTCTGGAGTTGTGCGTCGCGTTGTGCCGAAGATAGCAGAGTTAGGGTTCGACGTATACGTACCAACGCCGACGTCGAGACGTCCAACATTATTCGTGTGGCGATCTTCCTGGGACTAGCGTTGAATACTTGGTCAACTGGGTGCGAGAGCCCTTTGCGGGGTTGGGGCGGAGCGAAGGCGGCAGGGGGCGCGGAGATTCTCAATCTCTCTTACCGCAACCGTACGCAGGACGCGCGAGATTTTTGTAGCAACCGGTACCCGGGAGCAGTGCCCCTAGTTATGCAAGTAGCCTAAGACAGTCTGAGGACTCCTCGTCAGTGACGATGACGGTCTCGATGCGAACCATACGAACCATACAGGCACGTAGGAGTATGCGCAACCTCGCAAAGCGGCCAGGCCTCGGCGCGGGATGACCGGCGTGTGGCTTCTGGGCGAGACGAATAGCGCGCGTGGTTCCGAGCGACAAGTGCTGCGTGTCCGCATTCGATATGACGATATGAGAGGGTGCGATCGGGCCCAGATGGGAGATTGTGGCTGGTGGCTGGTGGCTGGTCGAGAAGGAACGGCGTTAGCAGAGATGTACGGGCGTAGAGGGCCGCAAGTGCAGGATGCTTCGTCGAGGGCGTCGCGGCGCATCGGTCGGCGTGCGTGGGCGGGCATAGGCGACCCCGTTTGCACTGGGATGGCTGTACGCAGGTTAATGAAAGAAGCACCGCACGTTTGCATGCGAGCCCTTGGATGAAGGCGAGAGGGGAAGCACCGGCCTAGTTACTTACTCTGCTGCACCTTCGATGCTCGATGTTCATGGGTACTTATGGATGATCTGATGATGACATGGGCGGAGGCGGAGATGAGGGCGAACGGTTGCCCGTATCGTCGTCTGAGGAGGAACGGTCGAACGTTGGCACGCTGAACGAGGGAAACCCGAAAGGCATAGGACGCCGTTCGGCTCACTGAACGATGTGAGATGAGCGATTTCAAGTATCGAGAAGTGCAAACGAATCAAGAGCGCAGTAACGTATGTGAAAGGCACAGGGGTCGTGGCTAGACGCCTCTGAAGCCTCGAGTACAGTATGCCGGCCGCAAGATTCCTGCAAGACAAGTACAGCCGAGACAGCCCATGCACTTAGGAGACGGCCAGAAGGAGATGGAGATTCACATCTTGTGCGTTTTGCTCGCATGCACGGCCGCATGATCGTGCACGGATAAGTCGCGGTGCGTCGGCCGGCTGCAGGCTACGTGCAGATCGCATGGGCATGAGCAGGATGCGCGCAGAATAGGGATGCGAACAGTTTGAACGGCGACTAGTGAGTGCGCGTTGTTCCGAGCCGGCGGCAGTCGTCAGTCACTGGGGGCAGGCTGGCAGCCCGAAGAGTGGAGTCGGGGAAGGGTCGCGTCCATATGCACATGCAGAGAACACCGGGGCTCCGGGCTGAGAGCGGGGACGGCACGGACGGGGGGTGATTTGAATGTTTGGGATGCGGTGGCCGCTGTCATGGCATGGGCCATGGGCTATGATGCGCTGCGAGAGACTCGGAGAATAGAGCGGCTCGCGCGCAGAGGACGGACTGATGCCAACTGGGCGGGCGGGCGGAGTGTCGGAAGAAGTCGAGAAGATATGCACGCAGCGGCTTTGGTATGGGCGGTCAGGCTGCGCGACTGCGGAGGTGGGGAGGAGGAGTGCGATTTCGAGCGCAAGTCCATGCAAACCTCCCTACTCCCGCCGTCTGTTCCCTGGTGTTCCCAGACTAGGGGGCTTCGGGTGAGACGGACGAGGAAGAGAGGCCGAGGACGCTGTCTGGGCTCGGTGCTCAGTGTGCAGCCATGGGGATGGTAATAACTTCAAGGTGCACGAGCCTGCACACCGTCGTCGGAGGTGAGAACGGCGACCATCAGAGAGGGCGCGCGGGGCCCGGCTCGGACGCGTGGCCGGAGAAATAAACTGGGCCGCGGGCGCACGCGATTGGCCAGAAAACAGGGCTGCTTATGTCATCGCAGAGCCTGATGGAGGAGGTGTCGGCGGCAGAGAGCCGTCCTGCCACATGCGGACATTTCGAGGAAATCGGCGAAAACGCAGCGAGAGGCTCGGTCCTCGGGTTCTCTGCAGAACGTTCATCAAACTGTGCGCCAAGGAGAGTCGGACTGAACCCCAGCTTCCGATTGCAGCAGACGTTCAAATACGCCTCCTCGTTCTGTCCTCACGCCTGCTGATCCTCCCCCTTCCTCCAGAGACGCACCCGCCGCGCACCCGCCCCGCCCCCGACGCACCAAGCCTGACGCGCCCCGCCCGCCCCCGCCCGCCCGACACACGCGCCGCGCCCCACGTAAACCTTACCTCACTCGCCTGCTCCCCGCCACGCGTCCCAGCCGCGCTCGCCCAGACGCGTATTTGTCTGCGTGTTTGCGTCGTGCTCACCTCGCTCTCTCCCATGCACCCAGTCACACGCACCCCCCTGCAGCCCAACTGCATGAAGCGCACCCTCACCGCGTCTCCTCGCGAGCTGGACGCTAAGCTCGAGCTATTACAGCAGCTCGGCTACGAGGACCGCTTCTACCTCGATGACGACGCGTCCATCCCCGACGAGAAGTCCTACTTCGACCGCGACACGGACCGGTGGATCCAGACGGAGTACAACTGGGCACTGGGAGAAGCTGCAGAGTCTGCCGCGAGCATACCGGACTTGTTCGATGGTGAGTTGTCCCTTTGGTTCCGTGCACGTCCGCGCATGGCTTGATTGACCATACACGTCACAGTCGAGGAAGACGAAGAATCGTGTCTGCCATACGTGTACGACCCAACCCTCTTCGCTGCCAGGCCGTCCGTGCCGTCAACCCCGCGGTCACGTTCCCAGAGTCTGTCGCAGGGAAATCTCGACAAGGTATGTACCTTTCGCCAGACAGATGTGAACATCCATCCCTCCGGTCTATTCGCGCTCTTCCTGTGCGATCGCGTCGGACGTGGCCGCTGTTCTGCTCCTCGCCTGCATACGTCTCGTCTTGTGTGCGTTCGAGTCACCGAGGACGGGTGTCGAGAACGACCGCGGAGACGTGGTGTGGCCGCATGCTCAGCTCGCCTGCGCTGTTCAAAGTTTAAACTTTTCGAGCGCCGGGGAGCGAGTGGGGGATCGGTGGCTGTCGTGGTGATGCGGGGAAATCCGAGATCCCGCTGGGCTCGATACGGCCTAGCCCTGCGTGCTCGTCCGGATGCTGTGTTGTCGCTGGCCAGCTGCACACCGCTGTTTTCCCTTCGTCCCAACCCTCATTTCGCCTCGCCCGCTCGTCGTCGTGTGAGACGGCGCCCACATGCAGGCCCCCGCGACCCTCGCTTGCCCCTCGTCTATCAGCAGTGTTTTCTTTCTTTCTCCACCGCACGCTCTGATGCTAACCCGCCCACTCTAGCCTCTCCCTAGCGTGCCGCCGCTAAGGATACGCAACCGACCCAGTCTTCCTATAGTTCCACCTCCGTCCCCAGCGGCGACCTCGCTGCTGTCATCGCCCGCAACGAGCCCGCCGGTGTCGCCACGTGCCGCCCGGCACTCCCCTCCTCCGTCGCCGCGTCTTTCCAAGGCGCGCATCCCACCACGAGCCCCAAGCTCGCCTGCAGTACGGCCTTCTACACACCGTCATGCGACCTACCCCTCCATCTCGTCGACGCTTTCCCTCCTCGAAGAGCGCGAATCGGAAGCTGAGAAGAGGTCAGCAGTCTACGTCGCGGATGAGGATGCAAGCTTGCAGCGCGTTGTCCCCATGCCTATGGGTCGGGGAAGGAGCAGTAGCGCCGCGGTTCCACTGAGCGGCACAGTCCCGTTCAGTGCTAGCCCTAAGCGCAAACAGCGTCCAGCCCTTCCCGCGCTATCAACGTCAGCCTCCTCCCCGCAACTGCGAAGATTGGCTGAGCTTGCAGCCACCCCGTCCCCGTCCTTCTCCGTCGGGACTCCACTGCTCCCTTCGCCCATGAGCGATTTGAGCGACATAACCGCCACTCCGGACACGGAGGTCGTTACTCCTGGGGAGGCCATTACATATTCACCCCTCGAGCCCACGGTCGAGGAAGACGCCGGGGAGGCAGGCCTGGCGTCTCGCTGGTCGCTTGATTCGGTGGCGTCCCGCCCCCGCATCACTCAGATGGCCCTTGATGATGCGTCATCATCGCCGGCTAGCAAGACGAAAAAGCGAGATCGTCTCCTTAGTTTAATATCCGGGCGTGCGCGGTCTGGGTCTGTGACTAAGCCCTTGCCCCCGCCCAACACCCCTCGCGGTTCCTCAGACGTGCTCGACATCCGCCGTATCGACTCCCGCGACGCGCCCTCCACATCTTCACGACCGTCGTTCACGATGCCTCCGAAGATCTCGATGACGCCGTCGCTGTCGTCGTCCAACTCGTCGAACGTGTCCACGCTGGCAACGCCGATCGAGCCACTACCGAGCGACGATCTGTTCGCGTCCGACTCGCCCTGCATGCCAGAAGACATCGACGAGGAAGACTCACCCGTGTTCGCGGAGAATCCCTTCTACCAGCCCGACTCGCCCCTCCTTCCCCCGGAGTCGCCGCGTGGCCAGCCGTCACCTCCCCCTTCACTCACACCGCAACCGCACGGGCATGAACCGCTCACGCTGCAAATCCCGGAGCGGCCCATGTCGCCAGCGTCGCCTCCGCCGCAACCGACGCTCCCCCTTCCTTCACCAAGCACGCCTCGCCCTCCTTCCTCGTCCCGTCACCGCGTCCGCAGTCGTTCTTCGCGACGATCACCGGCCGCCAGCGAAGACGTAAGAAGAAGCTCGTGATCAGCGGTGCGCCGCTCGAGCTGACCCAGTCGCGCTCGTCATCATCTGTGTCGGGAGCCCGTCGGACGACTACCAGCACCGGCAGCAGGAGCAGCAGCGCAGGGTGCAGAACGTGGTGAGGTGGTGCGAGAGCTTTGGGCCAGTGAAGAGGTGGAGGCGAAGGATGACGGGAGCTTGCATGTGTACTGGAGGGACTGGGAGGTCGCGGATATGGTGAGTAGTTCGCACGCTGATGGATCGCCGATGTTTTGCTCACGGTGGACGGTCGACGTTGCAGGTGTGTCGCATACAGGCGCAGGTGTCTATCAAGGATGTTGGCCGCGTCAACCTCGCGTGGTACTACATCTCATGAGCTCGCCGACGCTAGCGACTGCCATATCCCAGGAAATCCGCCCTCTTCGCCCTCTCGCCTCCTCTCCCTTGATACACGCATTGTTCGTCCACTCGGTCGCCCCGGCCCTACCAATCCACTCATTGCTTATAATTTATCGCATTCATTCAACTTATACACTCCTTACATCGGCACCTCATCGCATCAAGGTACAATGGATACCTCCCGCACACGCACACTCATTATCGTCTTGCTTGCATTGCATTTCTTCTGTTCTGGTCTCGGGGCGCCGCGTTCGTCTGGACTCTGCTTGCATCATCTATTCCTCTTGCATCTTCTCCCCATGCGCACATCCCTCCGTCTCATCTCATTGCTCATCACTAAACCCCGCACTTCCCAGCCTCATCACTTCCTGGTTTATCGCACCCGCACCGCACGTCGACCACCCCGGCCGCGTGCTCGGTCGCCATCGTCACATGGTTCTGTTCGGTCTGCTTCTCTGTCTGTCTCGACTCCTCTGTGTACTTCTTTGTGCTATCCTCCGTTCCGCGCGTCATCTCACCCATTGCATCCCTTGTTAGTTCCATGTCACATTGCTCGCTGTCGTGTCCCCTTCATCTGCCCATCTACCCGTACCTTACCGTAACGTACCTCTGGACCTCACATCATCATCACCATCCCCGTTTCGTCGCGAGCACCGAAGCCGAAGCTGAACACTGTTGACGCCGCGCTGCCTGGCCCGCGGCGCGGTGCGTACGAAGCACAAGGGCCCCCCCCGTGTGGAAAGTATTGTAGCAATCTTGTATTGATGTATCTAATCACATAGACCGCGCTACGTCGCGTGCAATTTTACTTGCAAACACTTAAGTGGATGTGCAGCGAACGATGACTGATTTTGGGGTGTCTTTGTATGTGGGATATTCGGACGGGTTCTGAGGTGAGTGCTCCGTATACAGATACCTATACTTATCCGTCATACTGATATGTGCGCTCTAGGATGTCCCCTCGTCTCTCGTTCACTCCAGGTAGAGGCTGGGCTCACGACGACTCACGAGCGCAACGTACGGTCTTGGGTCTAAGTCCTTGGAATCCAGATCGGCCGGGCATCAAGACGGGTATACGTACACATACGGTTGCATGATGCATCACTGACATGCCCGGAATGCGATCATTGGAATGTTAGCCTTCAACCTTGCGTGGCGCACTCTGATTGAGGTGAATTGTGTGGATGATCTCGCTGGGTCAGATAATCTGTTGGAACGTCCGTCACGGTTGATGGACTGTCACCCAGAACGGGGAGGGACTCCGCGCTGATGTCGGGGGCGATCGTCCATCAGGAGGAACCAGAATGAGTACTGAGGTACCTGCAGGTATGTTGATTTGGAGAAATCACGCGTGTCGTTGGAGTTCAGGCCGGGATGAGTATGTAGTGGAGAGTGGTAGGTTGGCGATATTCGGACTTGAGATGCCCGCACTGCTGGTTGAATGGCTGGGATGGTCAGTAGTGTTAAGATGCATAAGTATACTAGGAAACTTCTCAGCGGTAACTTCACTGTGAACGTGACAGATAATCGATAAGGACCAGGAGTACCTGAGGAGTACTTTACCGTAGTACGGAGGAGAGTCCGATTCAAGTTCGCCGTTCTCAGCTTCGCAAGCGCCCGTGGTGCAGGTTGTCCTCCGACCGTATCCCGCGGCTCTCCTTGATGTTGCATAACGCGAGCACTGACAACTATGGGCGCAGCTAGTTCGACACTTTTTGAGGGTAAGGCCGACGAGGACTTCGCGCAATTCGACTCGGATGACTGGTACATCGTGCTTGGTGTCGAGGAACATGCGAGTGGCGCGGAGATAAAGGTACGTATTACCGTCTACGTCCGGTCTACATCCTCCTTCGATTTCAGCTATGAGGCCGCACATTGGTTCTGCTGGGGTAAGTAATGCTGAAAGATGCCCCGGGTGTGAGTGGGATTGGGTCAAACACACGACTCTTTCCCACGTGGCCGCTTCGCTCAACCTCCGATGAGCGATCGAGGATGGTACCATGTACAAGTACACCCGATGCTGCGCTACGAACATTTCATCGCAGATTCGAGCGCGAGCTGATATGTTCCCGTAGGCAGCATATCGGAAATTGGCTCTCGTGCACCATCCGGACAAGAATGTTGACGATACCGAGCGCGCCACTCGTCGGTTCGCAGCTATACAGCAAGCATACGAAGTACGTGCACGAATATTCCGGGAGATATGCTTTTCTGACCACATCCCGGTGAATTCTCGTCATGGACATCTCACGGCAACGTTGCCAAGCAGACGTTGAGTGATGCTCAGGTGAGACAACAGCGCACGTCGTGTGAGGTCACGACCGCCATCGAGCAATTTTCTAACAAGCCGACTTCCTGTTTGTTCCCCAGCGGCGGACCGTGTACGACAGCGAGAAGTCACTGCGAGAACGAGCTCGAGCATCACGGCAGGGCCCGGTGCCAGAAGCAGATGAGACGTCACCGCGGCGATGCCTGGGTATATCCGCGTGGACCCGACGCCGTTCACGTCGAAGAAACAGCCTTGGTCTGGGAACGGTTACGGTCCTCAGCCACAGTTCCCCAATGGATTCGCGTGGGATCCGCCTCCTAGACCGTTTGGTAACACAGGCTCCTCCGCGCACTGGGAGCGGCTTCTTCAGCTTCGGGTTCGGTGCGTCCGCTGGACGACCTCACTGCGGAGGACATCGCCATGCTACACCTCCTCATACACCCAGGCTTGGACTTCTTCGATGACGGGCCAAAGGTGAGGCGCTCTTGTTCTCAGACTAGCGACCTCGGCTACGCGCGCGTTGGCAGGGTTCGGAATCCGACATTCGGGTAACTGACTGCGATACTTCGCGTAGAGTTTTTACGCGACGTGCCGGCAAATTTTCGAGCGCATCGCGATGGACGAGCCGGACGTTGAGAGCATGAAGCTGCCTTCTTTTGGATGCATGCACCCCGTGGTCGAAACGTAGCGTGCTCGCGTTCGCGGCGGGTGGGAGTGCCAGCGAGTTCTACAGGGTGTGGACGAACTTCCAGACGTCGAAGGAGTTCGACATTGATGTCGATACCCATGAAGGACCGAGCGGGAACAACTCCCGGTCTGCGAAGAAGTGCGTGCGTCCGACCGTATATCCCGTGCACCCTACTGATCTGCGCTGCTTGACTTCTAAACGTCAGGCGAACGCGGACGCAGATGAAGAAACACCGAGCGCGAGCTCGGAAAGAGTACAACGACGCAGTTCGCGTGAGTGCACTATACAGTGGTGGAGCTGCGGAGAATCTGCGCAAGGCTAAATGTCTATTCACCCGGCCCTTTTCCAGAGCCTGGTCACACTGGTGCGCAGCATCGACCCTCGCTATGTGTGCAGAAATGCACCGTGCATGTGCGCCCGGTGCTTCGCTCAACATCTCGGAGCGAGGATGTGACCCCTCGTGGGAGCTTTCCCGCTTTACCCTTGCGCCTTTCTCTTCGGGCTCGGCGATTCGCTGACCCCCATGTATATGTACTCGGTCATTCATGCTTCATTGTAATATAGACATCTCAATCAGTTATGCATACCTTGCTTCTTTCTCACTCTACTGGCAGCGGGTTGGAAGCATACTCGGGCATTTTCTCGTGGGGTCCGGTCCGGCTGTAGGGGATAGGTACTTCAGGAGGCGTTCTCAGCATTCGCAGAATGCTGTATTCATCCCATAGTTTCACCCTCTTAATAGGATGTTGCCTCGCACTCGTTGATTCGCCATGGGAACAGCATTCAGTGTGAATCTCTCGTGCCACGTATTCTTGGTATTCCCCGCTTCCAATTTAGCATTATGCGCGCCGTTTGGCCGTCCCTTCAGAGCAAATCGGTGGCACCACGGTCACCGCCGCATGTGGATATATGTGTCCGAGTGGCAAAGTTGCACTC
>JABYQS010000338.1:0-29437 GCA_022592435.1 Cerioporus squamosus
CGTACGCCGGCCGGAAGCGCTCGGATGAGGATGACGAGGACCATATCCAGCGGTACCGTATACTCTTTTTCCGTGCATATACGCACGCCTTCTGACACGCAGACAACAGGGAGGGCGAGCGCACCAAACGGATACTCATGGACGACGATGACGACGACGCGATGGAGACGTAATCGCGTCGTCCGCACACGCTACCTGTTCTGTTGCTGTCCTGCCCGGTATCCTACCTGCATCTCGATAATCCGTATTGCACAAGTTTTTGGTCCTGATGCTGTCTACACTGTTTAAACTCATGCTGAATGGGAATTAGCTGTCTATCTCGCCGTCGACTTGCGCTGACACCAATGCGCACCTTCAGTTCTCTAGTTCTCGAGATGTTCGGACATACTGATACTATGGGATATTTCGGATGATGGCGGTGGACTGGCCGCTTGCTAGTGGGGCCTCGTTCCCCTGGACAACTCTGAATAGTGAGTACTCGGTCCGCTAGTTCACAGGCGTCTAGAATGCGTTGGGACCCTGCAATGAATGAGTACTGAAATTCTCGTCCTCGTAGAGATTCCCCTTGTGCAATCATGTGGCCATCGCCGCGTACTTGTCAGCAGGCATCGCTGCCGGTGCCTTACGGTACGGCTATAGTCCAAGTGAAAGCGCTTGGTGACCTCGTGTCATACCGTGAGGTTCTCGCATGGTGGTTTGTGGACGGCAGGAGTTGCTTCGGACCCTGACATGAAACAACATCGGGACTTTGGAAGGCTCTGTGGGTGAGTTCCGTTGCATTTCCCGGTGCCTTCTATCGCTTCGTGGCTTAACCCCACATGCGGATGATTCATGGGCCGCCACGACACAGGACCGCGCCGACAGCGTGAAGAGACGGTTTCGGGGATCGGCGGTACATACGAGGTGATGTCCACTGTGCTTGCATTCTTTTGACTTTGTGCACACTCACTTCGTTTTGGGCAGTCCTCGGGATATCATGAAGCTGCAACGCAGGCTGATGACGCATCCGACGTACCGGAACTAGGATCTGCTGTTCGATTTCCGGTTCACTGTTCCCTTATCCTCGAAGGCTCACGTCATTCTTGGGATAGCAATTCGTCCACTCAAGCCGATGCTGAAGTATGATAGCCACCACGCCCCGTTCCTTGTGACCTCGCTGCCATAATCGAGGAATCTGACAACGATTCGATTCCTTCACATTAACAGCCATCCGCTAAGCATGTCTGCTACGCAACAAATTTGGCAGTGGCAACATCCATCTGGCAGGCATCCTGATCTCTGCACCCAACCTCGTCCGGAAAGATTGTGCGCCAACCTACCTTGGTACCTGAGGTCTCGTCGCACCAGCGGTATGTGATCACTCAGGGTCAGCGATAGATGTTTCAATAATTCTGATGCGTTACAGTGCTGAGACTCAACCATGTATATCCTGCTGTGATCGTCATCTTTGCGATCCGATTGTGCCGATGGGCCATAAAGATTCCGGAGGTGGCACTCTTTGAACCACCACGCACCGCACATATGACAGCTTCTAGTCTCTGGAGAACTCCGCTGCATGGACCCTAGGCCACCAGGAACCGTTTGAGTTGTTCATACCTGCAGGTGTGGTTTTCTCGGTTTCTGCCGATGGTCTGTCCTTTCAGTCTCGTGTGGTGACAGCACCCCTCTATTGCTATACGATAAATAGCATACGCCTGGTACCGCAACCCATCGAGCCTCCAGCACCCGCCGTGCAATGTCTGTCCTAAACACCTCCGCGTTTGACGCTCTCAATGCTCGACTGGCCCTCAGGTACCTGAAGTGGCAGTTGTCGGCGGGTCACGAAGCGGCCAACGACTTGTACTCTGCCTATCAGAGTATCGACATCACCAAAGTCTCTGAAGAAGAGCGTGAGTAGCATCTTATGGCAGAGAGTGTTCGACTCACCTCATTGCTCCTCTACTAGGCATCGCGTTTGCTTGGGCAGTTTACAGCACGAAGCCGAGAGGCAACGACCCCTCGAGCGTCCTTCGCTTCACGTTTGGTGAACCCACTGTTCGGTTCCTATGCGATCACGACGCTCTGCTTGAGCTCAACGTCACGAAGCTGGCTCGGGGAGAAGACGAGTGAGTCTCATTGCTCCTTCCTGGACCCCATGTGTTCAACGCTATTCCCAGGACGCCCGTTGCCGAGAAGTGGTCTATCGCATACCGTGTTACGACAGAATGGAGGGCAATTGTGGGCAACGATTCGAAAGTAGGCGAACACGAGAGCCGCATCCGCATGCTGGTGTTTGACTTCGAACGTGCGTCACCCTCCTCTCTCATTCCCATATCGATTGTAACTATCACATATGTAGAGGCCATCCCTGTGCAAACGCCCGCGGACCCCTGGTTTAAGGACAACTATGTCGAACGCCATCTCTCCACTTACCTGAGAAACCTCCAGTTCGGGGGTCGCCACGTCTTATTTGTCCCTCCTGAGTTCGACGCATTCACTCTGTACTCCCCCATCTACTTCTCGCTCAGTGACCCCGCCGACGAACATGGGAAGAAACCCGAATACCCCCTCAGCGACATCAACGGGTACACTGCTGACATGATCGACCACTACCTCTCACTCCTCTGGTATACCTGTTCCTTCATCGCTCGTGAGCGCAAGGACACGCAAGCTATATGGAGGTCATCCCTTGCGGAGTTCAGGACGTGGATGCATAGGGACTACATATCCGATTGGCACGCATGTCTCAAGTTTGGCGCCGCAAGGGTTGAAATACTGTGCTCCCGCGAGGTCGTGCTCCACTTCCCGCTGTCCGCTGTCACGTTCTACCAGAAGGATGAACTGCTGCAGGAAGAGTTTGCTGAGAGGTACGTCCGACTTCCCTTCTATATCCCCTCTGTTCTATAGGCTGACTGGGATGAAACTTGTTCGCAGAGAAACCCCGGACTACACTGATTGGACGATCGCCGTAGTCGTGAAGGTCACCGCGAACGCGGCTGGAGTCCGAATTGATGCCGCAAGTCCGTCTTTCTTTATGCTCATTAAACACGTGCAAAGAATTGTTCCCTGATTACCTTCTTTCAAGGTGGTCGTTGTAGCTTCCGATACTCTGAGTTCACAACAGCTCCCAAGACTGAACACGAACAAGCTCGTAGAGCACTCATCGCCTTCTTCAGCGAGCAATACGTCAATATCGTGGGCAAGACTCGGCTACGATATCTCTTCTACCGGCTGCAAGAGGAGCACATCCGCGCAGGCTGGGGTTCGTTCCAAGAATCCGACGGGAGCTGGTGGATGCTCGAGCGCAACGTCCGCTTCGGACGTGCCACCATCCTCGACAGCACAATCCGCGAGACGAAGATGTGTGGGTTCGACGTCGTCGTCGCGATCTCGCAAAACTCCATCAACATGCATCTTCGCAACGGCATCCAAGCCATCCGAGACTTCTTCCCCCGATGGGAAAGCGAGCACCTCGTTATGGATGTCAAGTCGGTGTCGGTGCGCCTGCGGGACGGCTGCAAGGCGATCCTGTTGGTTAATATCGTGGATGGACATCTGAACGCCCTCATGAACTCGGATTTCGCCCTGGACGATCAGTACGTGTCGCCGCCCCTTACAAACCTTCGCATGCTCACATGGCGGGAAATGACACTCACTTATCTCAGGACCACCCCCATACAGTTTGGGTCGTGTTCCATCGCGTTCGAAGTTGATCTGCTCGAGAGGAACTTCAACGTGCCGAACAAGGGTTTCTCCATGTCTGAGATCTACCTTGACGTCGAGAGTGAGGACCAATGGCTAGCCTTCAAGCTGTGGAGATTCCTGACTGGATGCTCACTATAGATGCCGAACTCTCCGCTGCGGGGACGGATTTCAAGCCTGACTTCTACCACGACGACGGGGCGGGCAAAGTGCGCAACACCCTGATCGACCTCGTCCTGAAGACATACTTGAAATCGCTCAAGGACAACGATGTACACGTCGTGGCCCGAATTCCGATCTATGGTCTTCACGCATTGTCGTTCTACAAGATGACCAGCATGGCGTTCTTCACCTACGCGCCAGGCTCAAACTTCGACGATGTCGAGGCCGACCAAATCGAGGGCCGCTCGGAGTCAATGCTGTTCGTCGTCGGGATGACCGGCAAGCACCCGCTTCCACCGCTCGAGATGTTCATACCCTCATACCGCTGGATCGTCAACGCAAGCTCCAGCTTCTCCCAAGGAACGTTCGCTGTCTCCGGGCAGACGTTCAACATGCGCCTGAACGCCCTTCTCGCCAACATAAACAAGATCACCACGCTGGCCTGCACAAATGCCCGGTCGAAGTCGGCGACGGTGGAAGACATTGTCCAGCAGTGGGCAACCTACTCCGAATTTCAAGACAGGTCCTGTGCATGGTCCCCTATAGGCTTCGCTGACGCCGATAGGTTCGAGTGGAAGTACAGTCAGAAGTGGCAGTTCCACGAGGAGGGTACGCAGGCCATCATGCGCGGCGATTACAGCATCACATGTACGTGCACAGGCCCTGCCGCTGGGCTCCTCGAAGGCACTCTCTGATCGTTCCCAATTCTCTCCACAGGTAGCACCGAGAACTTGCTCGAGTTGCCGGATATCACGCTGCTGACGAGCGGCTCGTTGGAGTTCCGCATGTCCGGGGTCATCAAGCTTCGCATCGCGAGCACTGCTAGCGACCACAGCTGGAGGTACGTAGCTCACACCGGTGCGCGGCGAGTTCCCCCCCTCACGTCCATATCCACCCAGCACCGAGTCGACTGCAACCTGGGAGGCTATCGTCTCTGTGAAGACCACCGGCCAGGGCGCGGTCAAGGTCGAGATCGCCGACACAGTCACTCATCCACAGCCCAAGGTTGCCGGCTTCCGGCGCACAAACGCGAACATCCCCGACGCGTACAAGATCCTCCAGGCGCACCTCCCGACGAAGGCGCAGTTCCGCGAGGCCCTCCAGGAGCTGCAGGACCTCGAGGGCCCGTGGGAGTACTACTGGCCCGGGGGCCCCGACTCGTTCACGCTCTGCAGCCCGACCTTCAACGCCGACGGGGACCTCCTCTTCGAGCTCCGTCGCTCCTCGCACACGACGACCCGCCAGCAGCGCCACTTCAGCAGCATGAAGGCGTCCGCGTTCCCCACCGGGACGGCCGCATCGGGCAACCGGCCAGCGGACGGCCTGACTGGTCAGTCGTTTCATGCGCTGTGATGTGCTGGACACTGACAAGCTTTAGGGCGCAACTAGTGCGACCCAACGCGACCTCTGCGGGAAAGACAGAACCTGCGCCCACCGCTCCTGTGCCCTCGTCCACTGCTCCGGTGCCCCCGCCCACTGCTCCTATGAGTCCGCCCACCACTCCTGCGCGCTCGCCCGGGAGCTTGCGGCCGGAGTTTGGGCGTCGGCAGACGCGGCCCCCACCCGTCGGCACCCTCGGATTGTGAAACCCTCGTCCGCTTCGTTCTCGTATAATCACTGCATGCAATTCTGCCCACGATCTCTCATCCTTCCCGCCACATCTCGAGACTCGCGCAGCCCATGTGCATACATATCACAAATTCCTCTCCAGGTCGCGGATGTATTTGTACGCTGTTCCAATCTAGTCCGTCCTTTCGGTGATCCGAGAGCACAGCTGCAAGCAGCAATATTGAACGTCTCAACTCGGACCAGTGGGGAAGGCGCCGCACGAGCACTGTCATCAGCTAGAGATAAGTAGGGTCGTGTTCTACACGGCAGGAACAGACATCAACAGGGTATTACGACCTTCCGGTACATGCAATTATCGTATTTTCGTCACATATCGTCTCACACCCATCCATTGAAGATTAATCCATTCCTAGACGTTCAAACTGCGGTAGACCCGACAATGTACCCTGCGAGGACGAGTCAGCGCACTCCAGACGAGATCGTCGGCACGGGCACGCACCTGTCCTCGAGCAGCTCACCCACCGAGTCCGTCATACGGCACTCGGACCACGTCTCGACATCCCACTTGCACCAGCCCCAGCCGTCCTTGAGCTGCGGTGCGCACTCAGCATCCATCCATGGAATACAATCAGACATGTACGTACCTCGGGCGTTTATGTGGTGCGAGAACAACAAGCCACCGCGATTTTAGGCTGCAAACGACAGACCGGTCAGATTCGCCCTTACAGAGGGTTTGGGGACAAGGCGACGCACCTCAATTCCCATAACAACGCAAACAGCTCGGACGGCTTCTCGATGAGATGCAGCGCGAACGAGCAGACGACCATCTCGATGATGTTCGCCTCCAAGCTCGCCGCGGTGCTGATGCTGCTCTTCGATGGGGAATGCCCACTGATCGAGCTCTCGGGCGAGGGGGACTCCGGAGGGTTGTTCGGCTTCGGCGCGCCCACAGGCTTCGACGCGATCTCGGGAAGCTTGCCCTCGGCGATGTCCCGGAAGGAGAGCGGATGTGCGTAGAGGTGCGTGCGCGTGTGGAAGGCTTGCGTGGTGTACTGCAATAACGGACTTTCAGTCGGGAGACACGGCGCGTGCACGCGTGGAACGTACCGGGTCGGCAGCGAGGATACAGGGCACTGGCATGTCAGGGGCGATGGGCGGGGGTAAACGCGACCTGGATGGCGGCACCACTGTGTCTGAATCCGATTCTGACTCCTGGCCCCGTCTGCTCTGGCGCGCAGTGAACGCGTCGCGACCATCCTTCCACCACTCCAGAACGGCCGCGGTGGCCTCGCCGCTGAGCATATGACATTAGGGCACGCATTTGATAGGGCGCGAGACGCAATTGCAATTCACCTGCCTGCGAGAACATCAGCTGGACCGCTGATGGAGAGATGAGGGGACAGACGAACCGCAGGCCATGTCGAAGACCATGAACTTCTTCGCTTCGATGTGAGGCTGTCTCATGCGCCACCATCTGGGACGTAACGGGGGTGAGATTGGTGATAGATGAGTTCGCAGACTACGCGCGCACGTACCTGTTGAGCCAGATGTACAAGCAGGCCTTCACGCCGGGAAAGTGGGGATTGCGATACGTCGCTCCGACCTTCTTGTAGTACTGGATGGCAAGGACGTTCACGATCGTGTCGGGTTGATGTCACGAACAGCACTCACCTCGTCCACGCCATGCTCGGTGTAGTTGTCCCTCATGGAGTTCTTGAGGATCCCGGAGGACGCGTCGCGATTACCCCTGGGCATCCCTTTCTTCGACAAGAGTTCGCGAAACAGTTTGGCGATGGTACGGGACGCGTGCTATAGACTTTGGAGCGAGCTTGTAGGCGGGCTAGAACGGGTCGAACGAGTACGAGGAGGATGAGGATGAGGACAAGGAGGAGGAAAGGACACTCGCGGTCGCCTTGGTCATGGTCACTGCTATAAGTAAAAAGCGATTGCAGTCAGGACGTCCAGGGCCGAATAACTTAGATGCCGAACCGCCGGTCTCGCTAAATGAGGTGGCCAGCCAATCGGCTGCCTTGTTCCTGACAGCGCCACGAGGTTAAATATCCACCGAGGAGACCGAGACCAAAAACCCAAGGCACTCCTCCTGCCTCTCTCTCTTTTTGCCGTCAACCCCGACATCCGCGACACAGCTGACAGTTACAGTGTAGTGCGCCCCCATCAGCCTCGACCACAACTATGACTTCTTTCGTTATCAAGACGCACGAAAACCGCGTCCTACCAACAGCTTGGAACACTGCGCCAGACTGTCCTTTCTGCCGCATCGTGCGCGGAGAGGCCTCGTCGTACATCTTGTACGAGAACGACATGATCCTCGCAATACTAGGTCTCTTCCCATTCGTTCTAACGCGATGCATAGTCTGGCTGACCTGTGGCATGTTCCTCGGTTCGTCTTGCTCGCGACATCGCCGGGAGGAACATAGACATCATGCCCTTGCGACCCGGACATACCCTGGTAATTCCCAAGACGCACACATCTCGTGTCTCAGAACTCCCGGACGACTTCGCTGCGCAGTGTGGCATCGCCGTGTCGAAAGTGGCTCGTGCCGTCTCGGGAGGTTCGTCACCTTGCAATTGCTCGACGCCCTGTTGTTCGTCATGTTACGTACCAGCACATATGTCATGCTCTGATGCTCCAGCCCCCAGGGTGGCCCAAGGCGACCCTCCCTGCTCTTCCGTTGCCTTGAGGCGTCGTGAACCGGTCATGTTACTACTATCAGCCCTGACTAACTGCCGACGCAGCGTTACAGAACACGGCCTTGAATGTCGTTTGCAACCAAGAGTACGCCCAGGCGGTTCCCCATGTATGTCTGTCCCCAATAATCTTTGCTTTGAACCGTTGGTTATATTCCTGGTTATCTTATACTTCTCTCCTTGCCACTTGGCATGCACAAAAGTGAACAGCGCCGCGGGACTACCCCTGGAACTGCTGCTCAGCGCGTCAGGATCTCACTCACCACCTCGTCTGCAGGTGCACTACCACATCATCCCTGCCCCGCCGCCTGACACCGGCGAGGGCGAGTCGCAAGCGTCCGCGCCTGGACCCCCGGTGTCAGACACCGACTTCCGAGAGGCCCGCGACCGCGTGACGCAGCCGCTTACAGAGAAGGAGATGCACTGGCGCGAGTACGAGTTGCGGAACGCGCTCAAAGAGGATGACGCGCGCAAGCTGGTGACGAGCATCCGTGCGCTGCTCGCACCGCAGAGACTGTGATACTGTTCGGTCTTGATGTTGATGATAAACGAACTTTCCTCGTTATTAAAGCTCAATATCGCGACGGTGATCAGGACGATTGACCGGTGCGGCAGTGCCAGGTTGGACGGATTTGAGCTTGAGGATGGCTGATGTCGGGCGTCGGCCATTTCCCCAACGTGAGTAGATAGCTATTCTCCAGAGACCAAAGAGAGATCAGGGGCTGGTCCATACCGCACACACACACTGCAGACTGTAGATGCCGCAGGCCAAGGGGACACTCGGCGAGTAAAGTACAACTAGTCGCGTAGCACGTGAGCGCGTAGACGGTAGCGGGGTTAGGGTCAATGCCACGTCGCGTTGATCGACCACGTCTGCTTGTGCATATCCACGTATTCTCCGGGAGTCCGAGCGCTGCCACCTTCTAACATCCGCGTATTGCCCGCCAACTAGGCTCGCTTGCCAGCCTGTAGTTCCTCGTCCCTCAGAATACAGGCTGGTACGTCTTCGCAGGGGGGGTGGCAGTGAGGTACCGTGGGAACATCTTCTCTCGCTCTCAGTCCCTCGTCCACTTGGGACTCCAGGCTCAGCCAGAAATTACGCCGTGTGGTAGATACACGACCCGGAGACGTGGTCTCAGGGAACTTTGTCCACGATCTCGGCAGCTTGGAGGACGAGAGAATGAGTTTTACGCAAGTGCTAGCGCCCGAGCTTCGAACTCCGATCGTTCCCGCCAGCCAAACTTCGCACTCAGAAGTTCTCACGGGGGTATCTGCGACCCCCCCCCCTCAAGAGCTACAAGCCTACCCGCCAACGACCTCTTGACTGTTTGCTGTAACTTATTATCTTCGTCTCTCCTTAATCCTTCCAGGCGGTGCCAAGACCTAGTCTCTTCATCCAGGGATGTCGTACTTGAGGCTAGCATTATGTGTCGTCGGGGTCTACTCTATGTTCCTGGTGAGTTACTTGTGTGAATCACACCCATGCTCGTATCTGAACTCCACGTAGCTGTGGGCAATAGCCCAGGAACGACGTACGTTGCACTGATTCTTCTCGACTCGACTTGCTGCTTACACCCATTACCCAACTCTCCAGTATCCGTTCCCTTCCAATCAATAGACGGCACATCCTCTGACAAGTTCAACTCGCCGCTTTTCCTGGGCACATGTCAAAGTTTTCTTAGTGCTATTGCGGCATTAGGATACATATCTCTTCGCCGGAAACCTGGCCAGACCCTCTCTCAAACACTCGGCTTATTCGACACCGCGAAGCCTGTCTCGAATGGCGTCGCCAACGGCACCGCGAACGGGAGCGCGAAGGCGAACGGTAACGGCCACGCCCCTACCTCCGACGCACACAAGCACCCACAGACCCGCTTCGACAACAAGTCGCTCCTCCTCCGCTACTTCCAGTGCGCCGTCTTCATCACCTCCGCTGCGCCCTTCGGCTTTGCCGCGCTATCCTACATCACATACCCCGCGATGGTCCTCGGCAAGTCGTGCAAGCTCGTGCCCGTCATGATCATGAACGTCCTCCTCTACCGGCGCAAGTTCGCCCGCCACAAGTACCTCGTCGTCGCGATGGTCACGCTCGGCATCACCATGTTCATGGGCTTCGGGAAGGAGACGCCAGGCAAGGCGCACAAGAGCGGCAGCGGCAACGGCAACGGCGGGGAGCTCAGCGCGTACGCGCAGCTCATCGGCATCACGTACCTCCTCATCAACCTCGCCATCGACGGCGCGACGAACTCGACGCAGGACGAGATCTTCGCGCGCTACAAGGTCTCGGGCCAGCAGATGATGTTCTGGATCAACGCGTTCTGCACCGCGCTCACGACCGTCATCTCGGTCCTCCCCCTGCCGTACATCCCCGTCCTGCATCCGTCCGCGGCGGGCACGACGGAGCTGCAGGGCGCACTCGAGTTCATCCGCACTCACCCGTCCGTCGTCGTGCCCCTCGCGCAGTTTGCGCTCACCGGCGCGCTCGGCCAGCTTTTCATCTTTGAGACACTGCAGCATTTTGGCTCGTTGACTCTTGTGTACGTTCAGTTTTTGCTCTCGCGTCCACAATCGCTCACAGCGCGACTGACTCCATACATCCACAGCACGATCACGCTGACGCGGAAGCTGTTCACGATGCTGCTCTCCGTCGTCGTCTACCACCACAAGCTCACCCCAGGGCAGTGGCTTGGGGCCGCGGTGGTATTCGCCGGCATCTCCGTCGAGGCGTGGGTGAAGCGCAAAGGTGAGCTGCTCTCATCAACTCCACCGTTTCGCAGAGACAGTCGGCTCATCGCCTGCTTGACCACAGACGTACATGCGAAGCGCGTGTTTCAGGAGAAGGAAAAGGCGAAGATCAAGCAGCTATGATGACAGATCTCGTGTACATTGCCATAGACGACGTATGCAGTAGACGTGATCCCGGAGTTGGTGCTCGAAGCCTGGAAGGTGCAGGCGGGGCGCGTATACGCTTGCGCAAGGCCTTGGAAGGTTCGTAGCGGGCATCTGGACGTCCAGTCATTCAAGACGACAATTCGTGGTAGTTTACCCGCGAATGGCGGGGAGAGTTGCTGGTCCCGGCGCTCCTGATGCGACTCACATGCGACCTGGTGCGTCAGTGGTCACTGCTTGCATGAAACGCTTGGTTCTGGCACTAGCTGACGACATGTTCAGGCTGAATGAAGGGTTCTCTCGCAACCCTTACAGCGGTGTCTTCGGGAGCTTTGGGTTCGATGGCCGATAATCATGCCGTCTTTCGAAGCCTTATCTGCCATCTTCTGGCCTCCGAATCCCCATTCATGTCAGTCCGCAGTTGGGTCAGGAAACACATAAATTGGTGTAACCAGGGGTCGTCGGGCGCGACCTTCCTCCGGCCTTTCTGGCCCATCCTCAGACGGACAGACGACTAGGCTCCAGACATGTCGGAGACACACAGGCCGGGATGGGCCAAGCCTCTCGACGAATCGCTCTATGCACCGGACGAGGAAGAGAAGGCATTCATGAAGGCGACAACGGGGATCCAGGACGACGATGAACTCAAGACGCACATTATCGCGGTGCAAACCAAGGCGTTCGGAGTGAGCATACAGTCATGGCCGTTTCGAAGGGTGGAGATCTCACCGTTTTACACACCTGCAGTTATACATGTACCCATGCATCCGCATGTTCGAATTCATGAGGTGCGTGTGCCCCTTCAGCCTGCGCGATTGACCGTGGGGCACCGTATCTCACTCATGTACCGTCTTTGCGCAGGCTCAAGATAGCGCGGCTCCCTGCGTATCCCCAATTCATTCAACTGGGAAAAGAACGCGAAGGGGCGACCTTCCTGGACATGGGATGCTGCTGTGAGTATTCTGTGTCTCCCTATCATTGTGATGCCGTGATTGAGAACACCTTCTGATGTCTGTCTGACCCATCCCATCGCAGTCGGAAACGACGTTCGCAAGGCTGTATTGGACGGATGGCCAGTTGAAGGCGCCATCGCGTGCGACCTCAGCAAGAGTGAGCGTGTGCAGTCTCGGAGATGCTCAGCTGACACTGATCTATATGTCTCAACCCTTGCGCAGAACTCTGGGATCTCGGGCATGAGCTCTTCCGCTCCACTCCAGAGACCTTCCCTGTGCCCTTCCTCGAAGGCGACATCTTGAACCCATCCTTCCTCTCCCTCGCTCCGCCGCTTCCGACGTCTACGACAAATGCTGCCCCGGCACCGAAGCTGTCGTCCGTGACCACCCTGAGCGAACTGCACGGACATCTCTCCGCGATCTTCACCGGCGCGTTCTTCCACCTCTTCAACTTTGACCAGCAGCTGCACGTCGCGCGCCTCCTCGCTGGGCTCCTCTCGCCCCTCCCGGGCTCCATGCTGCTCGGCGTCCAGGGCGGGTCGCGCGGAGAAGGGTCTGTGGTGTCCTGCGGAGGGGACGCGGATGAACTGCCACTCGCCAGACAGCTGGCGCGAGATGTGGGAGGGCATCTTCGCGGAGGTGGGCGCGAAAGTGGAAGTACAGGCCAGGTTGCAGAAGGCCCCGGGAGGAGACAGCATGTTCGGGACGTACCCTGGCAACACGGATCCTTACCATGTGCTGCAATGGTCCGTGGTCAGGTTGTGACGCCAGCGTCGGTCAGTGACGGACGACGAGCTATGTACGCTGTCATAGGTATTGATATTGGTGTAAGATTTACGTTGTTGCGCTCTGAGTTAGGCGTTGTAACCTAGGATGTGCGATGCAATGTCATGTCGTCTCCGGACCTCCGATGTCGGCCGTAGTACCTGACTGAGACTTGCGTAGGCACCATCAAGTGGTATCTTCACGCAGCTCCTCCATCTCATGGGCTTTCAGAGACTCTTCGGGGCTTCCCAGGAGTTGCGTGTCCGTGCGATGCCAAGCAGCTACAGCAACCCACTGCAGTGTCACGATTATCGATGGGCGTCTGAGATACCAAATACAGTCACCGCAGAGTAGCTAGAGGACTCCGACTGAGTCTGGCCATGGAGTACTTACGCTGTTACGTCACGGTCTATCATGCCTTCCACATTCCAAGTTACTAGTAGGATTCCTTGGTCGTGGACGCAACACAGTGAGTCGTGTTCTTTCAGCCGCTGCATACAGCGAAGCTCCCAGACTGATCTGCCAGTGTGCGGCTGGAAAATGTGCATCTGTGCATGACTTGCATTTGTGCATGATCGCTTATAAGCATACCCTCCGTGGGACCTCACTGACGTTGCTTTAATATTGCTGTACAGGTGTGAAGTAGTTGATTCGTACAGCTGAGTAAGTGAGCTATGCGATGTGCCAGTGCTCCCTCGGAAGATTTCGGACGAGCCGGTTGGCAACTTCTGCGAACTCGGTATGTAACCTTTAGAAGGCGTCAAAAGACAAGCAAGTACGAGACGTCGGGGCTTACGGATGCTCGCGGCCGAGGGAAAGAGCCAGGCACGACCCCGCATGCAAATGACAGCGTCGAGGAAGGCGGGTGCATTTCGCGGCTCCAAAGTCGGTGTCGCGACGGTCTCCGTCGAATACCTCTCGAATACCGGCAGGAACCTGGGCATGAGGAAAAGTCAGCCACAAATTACGCTCTTGGCAGGTAAATGCGGGCGGGGCACGAGACCACCTCAGTACCCAGGTGAGCACGCGCCGCTATGCCCCGTTTCCGTCTGATATTCGTGCGGTCTAGGTGGTTATGCTGTCAGAAAAGTCAGTTTCCGCGACAATCTCAACGCGCTTCCAGGCTTTTCTGCTGCACGACAGGGAAACTAGCCACCGCATTGGTGGCACAGTGGCAAGAACCTCCAGGGTCCCGGCGTCAAAAGCAGCTCACGAGGTACACTACTTGATACTACTTGGTGCTAATCCCGTTCAGCTGCCTCTCAACTCACTCGCTCACCGCGCAGCCTGGTTCCTTGGCGACGGCGTCAGTTTATGGATGGTCCAGATTCTGCACTTGCATCGGAAGGCAGCAGAAGGCAGGTTGAAGACGACGGGTGCGGTGAGGATCGGGCGTATGCGCGGTGATCGATCCCGATCAGGGGGTCTTGAAGGTTGTCATCTCGCAGTAAGCATTCAGACGCTAAGCCAAGAGTTGACCTTTCCGACCATGGCAGATGCTGGCAGATGGCCCCGTCTCCATAGCTAGCGAGCTAGGCCGGGGGCGGGGCGGGTAATCATCAGTCCACATACGCGTCTGTGAGTCTGTCTACTTATGGCTAGTTCTCGCAATCCTCGCCGCCGCTCAGTGCTGACATCAGTACTGTGTTTTGATACAGGTGTTACACGGTTTTACAGCAGCGGTCCACACCGCGCAACGTATCTAACTCTACGACACAGCTCAGAGGGCTACTTATCTGTTCATGAGAACCCGTCTTTGCAACCGCGGCCGCAGAGGCCTTCCCAGCTCCCTGCGGTCTGTGACCGTCTGTCGTTGCGGTAAGATCGCATGGCATGGTTCCGTAGACAACAATCACGGGGTCCCGAAGTGATATGTGGCGCACGGGCGGGACGAGCGAATCGGTGCCAGCTTCCCCGGACGTAGAGGGGTTGAAGGCACCGCACGTCGAGCCCGATGGACCACGGCCCAGATATTGCTCCTCCTGATCGCCGGTTCAGCCCCGAATATCTTATATACGTTGCGTCCCTCCGTCCTTTTGGCTTTCCGTCGAGAATCTCTTCGCCGCCGCCGTCTGTGTGCTAGTCCGCTCGAGCCCTGGAAGCTGCTAGTGCGCGACTTCGACCTCCCCCGCCGGCTGGCCTTGGCACTCGCGGACTGGATGGCAGGCAGTCATGAACGCTACGGAGACTGCAGCCATCGTCACGGAGTTGAACGAACTGTGCGTGCTTTGTGACTTCATGCTTTCGCTTCCGCTAATCATCTGGCGGTTGACAGGCGAACCACATTCGTGAGTGATAATCCTAGCAGGCTTTGCTTGAAGGTTGAAAGGGTGTGTTCGTGAAGTATGTCGGTATCGCTAGCTTCACCGTTCTCATATGGGATCACCTCATAACGTTGCCCGACGAGGTACGTCTACAATCGTCATTTCCGGGCTCGTTGACACTCAATCACGACCAAGATTGAGTACATATGGAAAAGGCAAAAGGGCCCACGTACGTCGTCTACACGGTCCTTGCCATGCACGAACTGACCATTATTCTACTAGTCATCTGGCTCTTCTTCATTGTACGTTTCTTCGCTGTATCCCGTCGTCTACTATGCTCACAGTGCTCAAGAATCGGTACATCACGCCGTTGGGCTTCGCGGTTAACTTGATTGGTGTGTTCCCACACAGCAATTCACCTCATATCGTCTCTGACTTCATCGTCGTCAGCCTATTTCTCGGATTTCTTCACGCCCGAAGTGAGTCACTTCCTCATCTGCACGGTGGTGTATCTCATTAACTGCTTTTGTCAGACGTTCGTGTCATATGGATGAATATGACCTAGTTGGTTCACGCTGACATCCCCCAGATGTGCACACTTCGTACGATACGAAGGCAGCATGACGGTCATCGGTATCAACACGACGGCGCTCATGATGCTCCTTCGAGTCTTCGCGATGTACGAGAAGAAGAAGTCCATCGTCATCTTCGTTGGTCTCATCTTCGCGGTGGAGTTCGGAGCGAACGCCTGGCTACTCACTCATGGCGTCGGTACGTCTTATCTTGCGCTGCTCTGGATTCCTTCCACATTGAATTTTTGTCTGTCATACGATAGCGGTGCGACATAGTCCTGGCATACACGCATGCACCATGATCTTCGACTCAGAGAAAGTGTGCGTGCTTGAGAACGAACGTCTTCGAGGCATGGTGATATTAACCATCATAACAGAAAAGGCGCTATTGCCTCGGCATCTGCCTGGCTTCCTCTGCTATACGACACAGTCGTCCTAGCTCTCACCCTGTGGCGCGCACATCCCGGGAAGAACAGGCTCACCGCCGGACGCATCATGCGTATCTTGCTCAAAGAAGGCATAATGTATTATAGGTGGGTCTATCGGCGCATCCCTGCTCGTGAAGGATTCGACTGAACCCTTACACTATGTCCTGCAGCGTAATCTTCATCATCACGCTCATTTTGACACTCATGATCGTCTTCGCGCCGGATGGCCTGAAGAACATCACAGCACAGTAAGTCCCACCGCTGATTCATATTCATACGAGTCTGACCCCTGGCGCATCCTTTCAGGACGGAGTATCTGTACGTTTCAGCCGACTCACCGGCTCATCCCATTTGGTTGTCGAACTCATAACCCTCTCAACCTTTCCAGCATGACCGTCGCGATGATGTCCCGCATTACTCTGCACCTCAAGAAGCAGATGCACCATGGCTGGGACTCCTACGGCCTCTTCGGCACCACCACGACCGACGCCACCAGCCGCTACCGCCAGAATCGCATGGGACGTGGCACGGAACCGGTCAACATCACCATCCAGGAGTACTCCGTCATGCACGATGACCAGGGCGAGATCTTGCGGATGCCCGAGAGCCCCCCGCGCGCGAAGATCCCGCACGGACGCGATGAGTGGCACGAGCTCGGGCCCGTGCGCATCAGCATCCCCTCGGACGAGGATGACCGGAGCAGCGGCCCCGGGAGGCCTCAGATTGTTGCTATGTGATATGGACTCTTACCCTCGGTCTGGTTCTCGCTCGTGGACTCTAGGGTTGTGTGTACTGAGATGGATCTGTGTGTACTTTACGGGCGGGCCCGGGAACCTGCGTTCGTTACGTGTTTCCGTTGCTATTCTTGTTCCCCGGGCCTTCGAGGGGTTTCTCAAGTTGAGGAACCGTTTGTTGTAGCCATATAAACTCACTAGTCATTGTACTTCCGACTCATCTTCACGACGAGCCTCCACTACAGTACAACATGCTATTTATATGCTATATATCCTCCTTTATGCCATCACGCTCAAGTTGCGCATCTCGGCATCGTGGTCGTACAGCACTTAACAAGGTATGTTACAACTATTGATACAAGCATAGTCTTCCAAGGCGGTAATTGTCTAAACTTCTCTCCTAGTCCCGAGCTCAGTGTAAGCTCTGCATCTGAACAAGCACGTCCTTGACTTGGTCGATGGGCAGGGTGATGCGCTCAGCCTCGACATCGCCCTCCATGAAGTCGTCCAGCTCCGCATGTGAGAGGAAGGTCTCCAAGAAATCGCCATCCAGGAACCCGTATGACGCCTCAGCATTAGTGTGTCCGCGTGGCGACGCCGGTGTCCTGTATCTGTACCCTCAGGGTCAGCTTCCGCAACAACCGTATGGTACTTGTGGACGTACTTCGTGTGGTTGACCCCACCCGGTCCCTGGATCTTCTTGGCCATGTTCCGCTGCAACGCGGTCATATGCAGCGAGACGCTGTCATCGATGTCCATGATTGCGCCAATGCGGCCGGTAGACGTGAAGAACACATGGCTCGCTTTGACGGCTTGCGCGTCAGAGACGTCAGCGGACGACAGCGCACCTGCAGGATGTACTGGATCAGTGAAGACTCCTTTTAACTCGACTTTCGGACAACGTACCTCGCAAGAACTTGTTCACCACGTCGTCTACATGGTACACGCCGTCCTTCTCGAGAATGACGCGCACATTACGGCCGGGCAGCGGTGGGGCCGGTTGAACCTTGAACGAGAACAAATTGCAATCACTCTGCGAGAAGGCAGTCAGCATTTGAGACGTCACTCCCAAGACATATAGCTGCGACTTACATTTGCGCCAATGATCCCGTTACCCGTGCTCTCAATCGACACAGGCCACAATGGTCCGTAATCGCGACCAGCGGCTTCAAGGCGCCCCCTCTCCTCGCTCCAGACGAGTGCAGCAACGGAACTGATCGCATCCCCCACCAGTATGTATTGGCCATCGTAAACGAGGTTGGTCAGGAAGTGGCTGTGGTTCCACTCTGTGACCTTCTCCAATGTCAAAGGCGACAGCTCTGCGGAGTCGTTCTCCCGAATCCTGTACAGCACGACCTGCAGGGCAGAAACCATATCAGAGACGCCGCTTACTGCATGGCATATAGAAGATACTGACCGAGGTGTTGATCGCAGCTGCGATGAGGTCGTCAGAGAGGCGGGCAATGGCGTACACGCAACCCCGCACATCTTCCATGGCCAACACGTCGAGGCTCCTCGTGTTTGTCCCCTCTAAAGACGCGACCGAGAGGAGAACGATGCGGCCACGCGTAGGCTCCCTTTCTTCTGGACGGATTGTAACGGTCCCGAGAACAAACGCGGGACTCTTCCCAGACCCAGCTCCAGGCAAGGCGAGCACAGAAGACGGCTCTTCCTCTGCACCGCAGTTGAACTGGTGCAGTTCTGGTATGGATCGGCGTCAACAGACACCTCCATATGTTGGAGTGAAGCACGTACCTCGGGATGAATGAGGGTCAAGTAGCTTAAATGAGCCAGTGACTTCCTCCAGGTCACCGATCCTGCCTGGGGCGGTCCGCGTGCAAGCCACACCAACCACCTCTTGTCCAGCATGGTATGCTATCTTCCTCGGGTTATCCAGACCGAGCGGGATCTGCATGCGCAACAACATCTCAGCACGTGCAACTCATAGTCATGTTCAAGGCACCAGCATGGATACATACCGTGCGGATCTGCATCTTGTCAACTCCTCGAATCCTTCCGATCAATAGCGCAGACGACGTTGCAATCACTAGACACGAAGGGAACGCTGCCGCGTTCAGACTGGCACCTTTCACGACGTCCTATGTTAATCCACCAATCGTCAACAAACCTCATTGACGTATATTCAATGGGCGGCGGCGTACCTTCAGCGAAGTAGGCGACGGTCTTACACGCTGCTTATCCCAGAACAGTACATTCGCACGTGCTCCGCTAGCGAACACGACCGTCCGACCGTCGACATCGCACACGCTCAAAGACGCAGGCGCATTACCCAGGCTGCTTTGCTTTCGATCGTGCAGCTCCTTGTCGCGCACGGCATACGTCACAAGCGTACCGTCGGCGAGGCCGGCGAGCAGATGCAAGTGGAAATCAGGGCTGCCCGGGCCTGCGCCTTTGCCGAAGTTGTGAAGGAGCACAGAGCGCGGAAGTGCAGGAAGTGTCGTCTCGCATACGGTGCTGAGCACATCCGCGTTGGGACCGACGGAGAGGATGGCAACCCTGTTAGACCAGAATGAGACAGCGATGAGAGTTGTGAAGTTCTTCGTCGAGTCCAAGGGCCTGCACGAGATGGCGCAGATGTCATCGGAGAAGTCGCGCGTCCTGCGAGAGACGCATGTGAGCACAGTGATATCCGGTATCAAAAGCCCATGACGCACTTGAGCAGCTGCATAACGCCATCCTGCCCCAGGTTCAGGAGCGCCAGGCGGCCACGATCGAGACCGACGACAAACTGGCTAGCATTCATAGCCGCAGCCACGACCTCCCTTCCCTCGAAAGTGGCTCCTGCCTGCTTCGGGTACCATCCTCCATCCGTCCTGCTGAAGGTGCCAAGGGCCGGGTCGTACTCTAGCAGATGCGCGCCTTCCGACGTGATCTGCACGACAAGCGGAGAATCGATGTACGACGATTTGCCATCGGCGCTCGGCTGCCTTCGTGGGATGTTGCCGAGGGCCAAGGTCGGCACATTCGTGGCGAAGCCAGTGAAAGACGGGTCGAGGAGGGAGATCGTCTCTTCGTCTGCGACGGAGAACACCAGTGTCTCGCGTAAGGTCGACATGACGAGATGCGAATGTATCCTGCGCGACGTTACTTATGCGACCCTAACTGTAGCCGCAGAGTCACTTACGGGTCATCCGAGTGTGACTTGACCGGCCAGATGTCTGAAATGCCAGACAACCCTTGTAATCTTGCTGTCTCCTGGAAATCGGCTTCGGACCGGATGACCCTTAGTGATCCCGTATTGCGAGCGCCAGAACACGTTATAACCTGCGGCTACACACAGATGCCAGCGTTAGCACCCAGGCCTCATACTCAAAAGGAGCACTCCTACCTGACCACTGCCATCAATATCCTCCAGCACCGCGTCCATGATGGGCGCGATGTTGTCATATGTTTGCAAAACTTCAAGGAATGTGCCTTTCGCGTTCACGACCCGGCCAGATTGGTCCTCCGGACTGTCCTCCCCGCTGGCCCTCCCCTTGCCCTTGTCCGATGACGCGAGCACTGCAGGAGAAATTGTAGTGATGCCCTTGGGTATTGGCAGAGTATCAGAGGCCGCGTTCGCGATGGGCGACGGGTGTATCCGGAGCAACTGGGAGTCGCCGAAGTGAGAGCCCAGGTAGAGCACTTGTGAAGATAGATACGACAAGCATGCGGCAGGAGAAGTCTGTGTCACTAAATCAGCACAATTACCTCAGATGACATGAAGAGACGCACCTCGCCTAGAGGAATCACGGTCAGACACATCTTCACGTCGTCGAACGCCAGCATTGCCAAGCGGCCAAAGGCGTCGCCAAGCAGGACTTTCCGACATGCATCGTCCACGACAGACCATCTGCACCTATGTTAGCAGGCACGCACACGACCAGATATCCGACCGCCTACGCCGTCACTGGACCCCAAGGCCACTTCACGCTCGCACGAGGCTTGACCTTCCTGGAATCGCGTTCTTGCTCCTTTTCTCTCGCCTTGGTGACGTCGGCCTGCTTGTCGCTTGCGAGACGCTTGCTCAACCTTCTCTGTTTGTCTTTCCGCGTCCCTTGCTGGAAGTTGGTCGAGTTTTCGTAGAAGACTATCTTCTTTCCGCCCAGGACAAGCACCCCGCCTCGGTGGTCAGCCAGTTCCGGGTCGGTGCCTTCTTCGGCATTTCCGTGTGGGTATGGCGGAATCGGAACAAGGAGCGGAGGAGGATCGAGAGAGGGGAACGCCCGGTCTGACAGCAGAGTAGTAATGATGAGGTTGGAGTGCGCAGGAGACAGCTCGAACTCCTTTAGGTCGACGTCCCGGCAGAGCAGTTGTATTTGGCGACGGTGATTGAGATGCAAGAGACCTAGCGTATGCTGCTTGTCCTCCTTGGTATGGAGGAATGTGAACGCCAACAAGTTCAGTTCAGGCAGGCTGCGAGGTGATGTCAGTCAAAGAGCATGATGAATCCAGGTGCGCACGCACGAGACGTCAAAAGCGTTCCCCAGTTCCCCATTCTTCAACGGAACAACCTTGAGTTTCCCCGTGAAGCAACATGCGACTGCGATCTTGCCGGTGGGATCGACTTGGACGTCCGTGACAAACTCCGCCGGTCGTGCTGACCGGTCCGCGAGGGACAGAGAACTCTTGGGAGTCAGAGACGCTACGCCATCTTCTCCATATCCAAAAGCCATGACCACAAGCTTGGGATCAGGGTGATCTGTCATGGCAAGGATGCGCGACCTCCCAGGCTCCTACACACAATGCCCGCCTGAGCACAGTTCACGGCCCAGCACCGTACATGCACGTACCTTGGCTGGAATGACCTGAAGTCCCACAACTCGTCCCCACATGTCTATAATGCACTCTCGTTTCATTCCATCTGGCTGAAGAGAGTGCACCTCGAGTTTGTCTGTCTTCGCGACGACGAGGTGCTCCGCAGTCCGGGGTAAGGCGACATTTGACTGAGCGCGACACAGACGAGGATGGATGAAATGTGCCGACGACCCTCATCCCTGCTGTTCGCTGGCGACAGTGAGCTTTGCTGCGGAGACCAGAGGCAGGACTTGAAGCAGGAGTACGTCCAGAGTAGTATGTTCACACCGAGCTTACGCAGACGTTGCGGATACGGAGGACGCACTCGATGCCGATCGGGCTCTCATGACGCTCACACATCGGGCCGAAGGCTCCCGGCCAGTCGGAATACTTACTGTTGCAAGTTGGAGTATCGTCGATTCATGAGACTAGAGACACCTAAAGAGAGCATAAGATACACTACGGAGTACACTGATACTACAATATATGAAGTACAACGATATTAGTACATGTATTGTGTCCGTCACCTCGGATGGCCATCAGCTTTACTCAGCGACGTGAACTCGAACCACTCGCCCCCGTCGGAAGAGCACCGTGATGCGGGCATAGCAGTCCAATGACTTGTCCTATGCATCTGGACCTCCTCTCCACGATCGTTGTAGGTGGCTGAGTGCTCCCGGACGGAGATGGTGACAGGCGAGACCACCATGCTCGGCCTCTGACCAGGAAATCCGAAGGCTATCGGCGTCCGTCCTCCTGCTTGCGATACATAGGAGGACAAGTCGTCAGTGCCGCATCCAAGCGGATCCGAAGCTCGGTGCGCCTCTTTCTTGAGGTGGAGCGTGATCCTAGACATCATGGCGACGGTCATCCTGAAGAACGCATGGTTAGTGGTGTTTCGTACAGGGAGCTCTTCTAATCCACTGACAAGTACTCCGTCCTGTGAGAATCAGTCGTCAGCACCGGAGCATATACGTCAGGGAATCACACATACTGCGCCATGACATTCTTCAGCCCGGCCGGCGCCAGGACAATCATGAGGGTAAGAACGAGGGTGATGCAGAAGATTACGCTGCACCATGCCCAATGAGTGGTGACTGTCGATAGGAACCGTGTCAACGCACCTGTAGTAGAAGACGCCTTCCTTCAGTAGTATACGCATTGTGCGCGACACGTTCGGATATCGGATTTGCGTATAGGTGCGCCGAACAGTCAGCGCCAAGACGATCGTGTCGTACAGGAGCGGAAGCCACGCGGAGGCTGCTGCAATAGCAGTGTTGCTGGAAATGTGGGGTATGCGATCAGCAAAGAACTTCGACGGGGGAGTCGAGGAGTACGAATGCACATACATCCTGCTAGTGTCGAATATCATCGTGCACGCTTTTTCTATACTTCAGTGTGTAGTCGATGAACATACGATACATACGTAAATACATACCGTGAATGCCAAGCGAGTGTCTGACGCTGTGCATCATGGAGAAGTTGTCAACGCACCGCTGTGGTCACAAAGCCAACAAGAGGGACTTACCAACACCATAGGTAAGAAGCCACGCATTCGTACCGAGCTCCAAGGCGAAAACAGCCGCAACACACGCAACAACGGCTCTCTGCTCATTGTACATGGCATAGACGCGAAGCAGCATCATCAGCGCGGCCGTGTTGATCCCGATCACCGTCATGCTCCCCTCATACCGCACGAAGTGCTCGCATCTGAGGGGAAGGTCAGCTACCTTGGAATCGCAAGAATATAGAGGGACGCACGTTCTGCATTGTTGTCGGCGTCGTCGAAACAATGTGAGCAAGTAGCTGAGTGAGTGACACTGAACGCTGGAGACAAGAAACCTTGATGGCGCACCGATTCCGTAAATAAATCCGAGAAGTAGGCTGCGTGACGGGAGGCAATTTTATAGCGTCTTCGACATCGGTTGGTAAGAGGACGTCGGACTCACCAAAGAGATTGACGATGAACCCTAGCGGGGTCAAGTACCGGTTCTGACATAAGAAACGTGAGTGGATCAATCGCAAGCTTGGACCTAGTAAGGTGTGCCTACAAGGAGAAATAGCCAGATCACTATGTGACGTGCGTGTCAGCAAACTCTGCACGAGGGGACAGGAAACTTGGACGTACGGGGCCCCTTCTTTTCCTCCAGACATACTTGATCTCATCTTCGAGGGTGAGCAAGTGGTCCCACACCAGTATTGTGAAGCTAGCGACGCCAACATACTGTATCGAAGGTGAGCATCCCGCAATTATCTACAACCGGTATGTTGGAAGTCTGACTACTCACGAAGGTTATTAACCTGCACGCACACGACTCATTAGCCTCGGTCTGCGGAAACTGGATGCATATTAACCACTCACAGTTGCTTCTGCTCGTTTGCTGCGGCGGCCGAGTCGACCGCAGCCATAGTAGCCCATTGAGTAGGCAACGCCAAATTGACTTGAGAAGCGAAAGGAACGACGAGAAGCAGAACGAAAATGAGGCGAGGGCGGAAGAGAGAAGCTCAGTCAGGAGCTACGCATGTGGGGCCCCGCATCCGCCATATAAGCATAATTTTCATCTATATTAAGCGCCCAATAGCCGCGACCAGGTCAGGCCAGAGAAAAAATCCGGAGCCCTGAGCCATGCTGCAAACGAACTAGTGCAAGTTCGTCATTTGGGGGAGTGAGCAACGTTAGCACAATTCGGCAAGCGAAGGCAGTACCAGGTTGGTACCAGGTGATGATGCGGTGGCTGGAGGGGTTAGAGTGGGCGCTACGTGACCACCCCGAGCGCCGGACGTCCCACGAGCACCGCCGAGAAAGTCGGAAATCTGTTCTGAACGGTATGTACGGCAAGGATGACGACGGTAAGTCAAATGGCACGTACGAGTCTGGAACATTTGTGGTAGCTCGCAATTGCGCCCGAGTGTGACCTTGTGTGGTGGCATCGAGGCGCGTACCTTGAGGTCACCATGTTCCACACTCAAGCTGCTTCGTAGAAGGGCCTGTCAAGCATGTCATTCAAGGTCTGAGTTCTGGGGCCCGATGTTATGAAGAACGAACCGCGAGATGCGCTGTCTCATGTACGTACATGGGGTAGTGCGCCCATTCGGACCGCACGACAGGCGATGTCTACTGTGCGATGATAGTGTGGCGATGAGTTCCGCTAAGTTGATGAACCGCAGATGAGGTGAGTGCAGCGAGTTCTACACAGTAGCAATTCATATTGTCAGCGAGAGACAAAATGGAGAGAGGAGGCCTAACCTCAGGAGCAGTCAAGTTGAAGGCGCGGCTTCAATTTGTGAGGGGGCTGTTGTGAACTCAATGTCGCCTACAGAGGCTATCGAAACTGAACAGCTACGAAGGCTGAGAGGCTCACTTCAGGTCCAG
Organism: Cerioporus squamosus; assembly: GCA_022592435.1. Taxonomy (NCBI): domain Eukaryota; kingdom Fungi; phylum Basidiomycota; class Agaricomycetes; order Polyporales; family Polyporaceae; genus Cerioporus; species Cerioporus squamosus. The sequence goes on from JABYQS010000338.1 coordinate 24,897, forward strand.
ATCATGTCGCCAGACGCTACAGGGTAATGATCGTGGTAATGGTGGTGGAGCTGCATTGCGCCGTTGTTGCGCGGCGAAGTATCTTGCCCAGACGAGGAATCCTGTGGTGGTGGTCATACTCCACTTTGATACTACTTGACTGCTGAGCGTTGCGCCGTCGTGACCGCAGGGGCTGTGGCTTGAGTTTCACATCAGAGGTGACTTAGCTGCGCAGACTAACGGGGGGCGCAACTGAGGGTGCGGTACTGACAACGTCGAACGTAGCATGACACAGCAAAGGCTACGCGTTGTTCAAGGCAGGGCGGCGATGACGTCGAGATAAAGCTGCGACGTTGTATCGCCTGGCCGGAGATGTCATGGTAAAACAGGATACCTGTGATAAAACCGCTCATCAGCAGTGCGCCATGGGAGAGTTCGTCAACGACCCACTACAGGTATTATTGTACAGGTCAACACATGTCGGAGGGTCACGAGGTATCGTCATGGCCGCGGCTCCACTGGGACGACTTCCATGGTCCCGTCTTCAAGCGTTAAACTCGGGTCTGAGGAGCTCCGCGGACCTTGTCCGTCGGGAGAGTCATCCTTGGCGGACTTCTTGACAAACTGGTCGAGCATGGTGCTCTGCCCTGTCAACTTTCCTCCCTCGTTGCCATCTTTTGTCCTGGCCTTCGACCGGCCGGGTGCGGCTGGCTCGGGCTCCAGGTAAGGCAGTAACTCTGATACATATATGGGAGAGTATCTGAGAGCATCGGTACAGCGTGTACGTACCTTCGAGGAAAGCAAACTCATCCGCCCGTCGTACTGAGGCAACTGAGCAGCGGCGCATCGTCAGGAAAATGTACGCGATAGCCAGCAATCGAAGCACTCACCAAGGTCCTTGGCTTGCACAGTGGATCGTCCCTCCCGCTCTGCACTCGTTGGGCAGCCTCCGCTATTTCGCTGGACGAATTCCTCAGTTGCGCGAGAAATCAGGAACGCCGCTTCTCGTTGCCACCATGATTAGATCCTACTGGCATGAGCATGGCGAATCGGGCAGTGGTCAGCGACACTGAAGCAAAGTACCTTGTCTGCCTTCATGATCTTCTGCACTCTCGCGTGAGGCAAGAGAGACTTCCCAGCTTCTCGTGTCAGGGTTTCCGGAGCCTTCATATTCATCTTCTTCACTTTCGCCAGTTCTGCGCCGTGTTCTTCAGCAAGGTCCAGACCGTGGGTAGGCTGATCCGTATCCATTGCATCCGGAACAATAGAGTCACCGGCGCTCGGTGTAGCTGGGCGAGACATAAACAGACGTGAGGTCAGGAGGTGGCCGTACGAGAGCGTACGAGGGCAAGACGCGGTGAAGCCGACGCGTTCCCAGGGGCGTCAGACACGACGAGTCACACCGTCTGACGCGACTGGTCACGCACGACGTGTGACTCGGACGCGCGTCCACCGAACGGCGAAGGCTTGCAGGCTCCGCATCTGAGGCAGCGAGACCGGTATGTATGCAGTTTCCCTTCGCAAGTTTACCTAACACTATTGACTCTGTTGATACTCCCTGTCGGTTGTACAGTGCTCAAAACCGAGTCAGAGCCAGTGGTGCCCAAACGACTGTCGGACAATGCGGTACGTTTCCGTTTGCATGACCTTGGGGAAGTTCGTGACCGGAGTTGTTGCGCACCTTGCAAGAGCCAAGACAATTTGAGGTGACCTCAATCTGAGTGTCGGGAGCTCTGCGAGGGTCTGAGTGCCTCAGTAACGCGACCGTGGCGAGGTTACCAGTGAACGCGTTGTCGTATATCGCTATGAATGCGGCGCATAGACATATGCATACCGAATAGCAAAAGCTGTTGAGTTCTAGCCCGGGTCCAGCTACTAATACAACGGTACTGATAATTGGGTTGCATTGTGGTCACAGTTTCACGTCCTCTCCCTCGTCCACAGTTTCATACTTCTCTAACGCGGCCATGAGTCTCGCCCATCGCCCCCCATCCCAGCTCATCATATCCTTCCACTCTTGGCTGTCCTCCCCACAACACCTCTTGAACCACATGAAGAATCCCGCGAGCGTAATGTCCGCGTAAGTGATCCCCTTCTGTCGCCCATGAAGAACAACTTCTCCTTCCATCCGCCTCAAGCCACCCCGCGATCTTGTGCACTCCCTTCTGCACCCCCTCCCATTTCTTCGCGCGTTTCTCACTCCCGATTGGGCAAGCTCCTCGAGCTTTCCGAGTCGCTTCTCCCGCGTCTCGCGGAAGTACGGCTGGCTCGCCGGGCGCAAGTTCGAGAACGCAGCAGGGATGATGATGGGGACATAGTCATCGCCGGAATGACCGCGTAGATCGCGTCTTCGAACGCAGACATGAGTGCGTCCGCCTCTTCGGGGATAAGACGTGGGGTGTTTGGGTATGTGTTGTCAAGGTAGCGTGTGATGGCGCCGGAGTCAGAGACAACGCTCTTGGTGTGTGGGTCGTAGATCACGGCAGCGTGTACAGCGGGGTGCCATCCTTGCGTTTGTCGGCAGCACTGGCCCGATCTTCTTGCACAGTGCCTCGATGTCGGGGTATTCACCCAAACTGTCTTGTACGGGATGCCTTTGAGGTTCAAGGCGTACCTGCAAGTGTAGGTGTGAGATAGGGGCGATACGATGGCAGATCGTCGCCTCGTACCTGGTCTTCCAAGTATGACGGGACCACGCGTTCACCACTCCAGGGATGTCGTAGAAGACGATCGGCTCAGACATGGTGGTGAGCAACTCTCAAGAAGCTGAGTCCACGCGGGGGTGTAGTAGTACTGATGCTGCGTACCCCCTGATGAGTCAAAAGTTGCCAGATACCATTGGTCATCGGACACTCGATGTACAGATATTTATAACACCGCGAAGATATGACAATCATATGGCTCACCTTTGGGAGATACTTGGAGAATGTTCTGCTCAAAGTTGGCGCAGATTCAATCCTGTCCAGACCAGAAGACTATGGTAAGCGAGTTAGTCGCATATGCTCGCTGTAATTCTTCACACCTTTCTCCGTCAACTTCGAACAGCATCGAGAGTTTTGATCTATTGGTCGACTGAGCTATGTCTATTCTCCTCGAAGAGGTGTGGGAAGGATGCTTTCTTCAGTATCCTGAACGGCTGCTTAGGGCCGTGTTCGTCCGAGTCAATGGTCATCCATCTGGCACTACAACTTAGCCATACACCCACTATCCACGGTCTCGTACTTCCTGAACACGTCGGTGAACCTCGCCCACCGCCCCCCATCCCAGCTTATCACGTCCCGCCACTCTTTGCTATCCTCTCCATAGATGGCCCTGATCCACATGAGGACCCCAGCGATGCATACGTCCGCATAGCACACTCCATCCGGGCCCCGGAAGAACAGCTTCTCCTCCTGCGTGTCTCTCTGCAGCATCTCCGCGATCCTTTGAAACACATTCTTCACCCCTTCCCAATGCTTCGCCCGTTTCTCGCTCCCAACGGGCGAGAGCTCCTCCAGCTTGCCGAACCGCTTCTCGCGCGTTACGCGGAAGTAAGGCTGGCTGGCCTCGTTGAGCGACTGGTGCACGGCCGGGACCATGATCGACAGCACGTCGATGCCGAAGAGTAGCTTCGCGCATGCGCGCTGGAATTCATCAGCCTCCGGTCCTTGAGGGACGAGTACGACGGTGTCGGGATACGTCTTGTCAAGGTATTCTGCGATCTCTGCGGAATCCGAGACTGTAGTTGTGGTGTTCGGGTCGTAGATGACGGGAAGGGTGTACATGGGTTTTCCGTCTCGTGTTGTCGCTGAGGGAGGGGCTCCGATGTTGGCGCAGAGCGCCGCGATGTCAGGAAACTCGACCCAGGCGGTGCGGTGCGGAATGCCTTTGATGTTTAGACAGTACCTGCGCGGAACAGCAAGACGACCATGGCGTTAGAAAGAGCGGCTTGTTGTCGCCAAGTACGTGAACGAACCTTGTCTTCCAGGTGTTCGGCGACCATGCCTTTCCCGTGGTCTTGCAGGGGATGTCATACAGAACTATCGGTTCTGGCATACTGCGGGTATTCGAGCAAGAACTGGAACGACGCGAGGACTTCAATGGTTTCCTCAACCTTTACTAAGACAACCCAAGCGCGGGGAACGGGCCCTCCGGTTGCCGGCTCCGGTGCTCATAAAGACGACATGGGGTCCAACCTAGCTTGAGCTTGAGCTCTCGGAAAAGCATTGTCGTGAGATTCAGGCGTGGCGCACAAAATTCAAGACTCACGTACCCTTAGAGGGACATAGAAGCAATTGCAATGCACCCCTGCAAGGTTTCGTATGCCGTATACCGATCATCCTCTGGATTCGACATGCGGCGCTCATACCCCCACCTTCACCGCACGCTACCAACTGCTTGGTTGGAGGAGGTTCGTTATGCTGATGCTCTCCCGAAGATTGAGGTTTGGACTTTTGGGCATGCTGCCCAGGCCGAGTCCAGCGTTGGCGAGCCGTGTTGAGGCGGTCAGAGGCAAGGGTTCTGCGGCAAAGTCGACCATATACGGAGCGGCCGGAGCGTGCCGAGTGACGTCCTGAGTTGCT
>JABYQS010000339.1:0-29307 GCA_022592435.1 Cerioporus squamosus
CGGCCACTAACGTGATAAATCCGACCCCACTGACCCGGACTCGTCCTGGCGGACGGTATAAAAAGCCACCCTTCCAGGCCCATTCCAACAATTGTCCCCCACGCCCTTCCACTACCTCATCTGTCTTCTCTGACATATACGCAACATGCCGCACGAGCCTAACCCGGAGTGGGTCCGCTCTGACCTGTACCACAATTCCTTCCTCATTGCTCGCGACGACGCGCTCGAGAGTGCCCGCAAGAACAGCGCCGACAAAGGGCTTCCTGAGATAGCAGTCAGCGCTGCTCAGGGCAAGTTGCTCAACCTGCACGCGCGTAGCATTGGCGCAAAGAGGATACTCGAAGTTGGAACTCTTGGAGGGTGAGCCTGTTCACTTGCGGAATTGGAACGCGTGCATACTGATCTGAATTCGTGAATCACAGGTACTCTACCATCTGGCTCGGACGTGCATTGCCTGAGGACGGCGAGCTCGTTACCTTCGAGCTTTCCGAGAAACATGCCAAGGTTCGTTACAAGTCAGCAGAGTCTCTACATAGACAGTACTAGTACGCTAGTGTGTTTCGTCTCTCGTACGGGTGGGCGATGCTAGCGATGTCGGCCTCCTTGCGCAGCGTATGCCAGGCCATCTTTCACCGCGAGGAAGGCACATCGCCATGTAATAGTGGTGGTCGCGGACCGTCCTGTGCAGGCAGGATGACGCCATCTGGCTGGATCTATCGGACTGCTGCACACCAGGTTCCGCGAGTTCCGTGCTCATACTTGTTCAGGTCGCCCAAGAGAACATCGACTACGCCGGACTGACATCCAAGGTCAAGATCGTGCTCGGTCCCGCCGCTGAGTCCCTCAAGAAACTTCCCTCCGAACCGAAGTGGGATCTCGTCTTCATTGACGCAGACAAGCCCAGCAATCTCACCTACCTGCTGGAGGCCGAGCGGCTCGTTCGTAAGGGCGGGGTGATCGTGCGTATCAAATGCCTGTGCTCACTCCTTCCCTCATTGACCGCCCGTCTTACAACGCTCAGATCGTGGACAACGTCGTGCGCCAAGGACGCGTCGCCGACCCCGATGCCAACGACGACAATGTTGTTGGCGTGCGCAAGATGCTCGAGCATCTCAAGACGGACAAGAACGTCGACGCGACCACTATTGCTACGGTCGGAGAGAAGGGCTATGACGGCTTCATGTATGCCATACGCCTGTAAAGGCTCTGGAGACAACGATAGGACGGAAGTGTAAGATCAGGTGTAGCGGAGGGGAATGGCATATGCGCTTGTACAATCTGTAGATCAAGTGTACTACAACTGCCATCGAGATTCGACAGTACCAGCGACGAGCATCACGTCTGGCCGTGCAGTTATGATAGGCAGCGACAACTGTCGGACAATGCGTAGACTGTTCGAAACTTGTCAGACCGAAGAGGAGGTGAGCGCGATAAACTACATCCTGAAAATAATATACAAGCACGCAAACAGCATCGTCATATCATATCTAGCAGATCCTTGTTCTGTGGCCGAGGCTCGTCAGCCAAGTACCCTCCAAACGCACTGTCCAACGCGGCATACGGATCTGCAGAAGCAGCCGGAGACACCACGCCATCGTCGTCGTCGCCCTCGCCGTCGTTGCTCGGGGTCTCCTGGGACGCACTCGTGCCCATGAGGTGCGCAGAGGCTCGTTGGCTCCGTTGGCCCCGTTCTCATTCTGCGCAGGCTCGCCGTCGGTCTGCACGAGGGTACCGGTGACAGCGCCCGTGCTCGTGAGCTCCGGAGGCCCCGGCCCAGGTACTACGACGGCAGCTGGAGGAAGGTTGGCACGCGAGATGGGTACGAGCACTTGTCGCGACAACGGGTTGAGCGCAGGACTGTCTGCTAGGGCCTTTCCGGTCGCGTTCCGGATGAACGTCTGTCATTGATCGTGCTCGTTAGTTCTGCGCCAGTTACGCAAGGTGAAGATGTACGCACCTCTGGGTTCTTGTGGTAGATACTGCCCAACGTCCCGGTGTGCAGCAGAAGCTGGTCGAGTGCACCGCGATCCATGCGGTCGGCGTCGGTCGTGATCGCGGGCTTCTCAGCGAGCACAATCTCGCCCGCGACGGCGGGGTTGATTGCGAGCATGCGCCAATACATGAATCCGCGATCCCGCAGGTCTGGGTTGTCGACTTCCTCCGTAGCCCACTTGAGCACCTTGTGTACGAGCGCCTTGGTCGTGTCCGAATGTGCCTTGTAGATGAATAGTTTGACCGCAGCTGTTAGCAACGCCAGCTGGACCTAACACGAGAAGGATTAAACTTCAGCTGAGTTGATCCGGGTTGTGTGTGGAAGCGTATCCAACTGACCTCTGTGGGTTCCTCCAGGAAGGTGTACGTAAGGTCATCCATGAGTTCGTCGGCGTTGTCGATACGGTTTGCGAACTGCCCGATAATCCAGATGACGGCAGCCTTCGACTCCGGCTCGTCCAGCAGGTCTAGATGCTCGCACAACTTCGGGATGATGCCCTCATACTTCCCTGGGTATCGTCGGAAGACGTCCTTGATGACGATCACAGCTTCCTGGACCACATACGACACCTTCGTCTCGATGAGATCCAGCAGTGCCTGTATACACGAGTCCGCCGCCGGTTGAACCTTGATAGCAAGGCGGCCGATGGACCGTACAGCTTTGCGGACGAAGTCGACATCTACCTCAGATGCGTATCTTGACGCTGTCAGTAAATCGCCGAGCGAGGAACGAAAAGGACTCACTCCTGAAGCTCTGCTAGCACTTCCCTAGCGTTCTCTTCTCGTGCCAGACGATACATGATTTCTAGCTTTGCCAGTTTCACGTATATTGGGTCGTTATATTTGCAGAAGAACACCTTCACGTCATTCTTCAGGACCGACGGTCTCCGCTGGATGATGAGCAGGATGTTCCGCAATGCAACGTATTGCACTTCAGGACCAGAGGATAGTAGCGTGACTGGACCAGGGCGCGGTGAAATTACAAACGGACAAACCGGGCTAGGAGACACGTACCGAGAGGCGGACCCATCTTCTTGCAGATGTACTCCATGAGCTTACGGTTCTCCATGTAATTCATGAGGTATAGCAAGACTTTGATGGCCGTCAGGACAACCGCGGAGTTAGCGTGGTTTAGTTGCACTATGACACGCTCTGCCATCATCTCTGCGTCTACATGTCGCTCGGGGACAAAGCGCAAGAGCGAGTCCAGGATGTAGATGGTCCCCCACCTAACAACGATGAGCCCCGCTAGAACCGTCGCAGAAGGTGAGAAGAGAATGCTTACTCGGAACTCTCGCCCAGTGCAGTCAGAAGCTTGTTAGCCACAGTGAGATTGAGCTTGAATATTACGCCGTCTTGTCTATCTCCAATCTCTGACAGCGCTGCTACCGCGTTCGCCACAACTGTCGCGTTGGAGTCGAGCAGTAGGTCTCGTAGCATCTCCACGAATCCACCCTTCTCCGCCTTTCGTGGGTCCGCGGTGTATAGCTTGGCGACACAAATAGCTGCAGTTTTGCGCACGTAGGGGTCCCGGTCCTTGAGACAGTGTCTTAGCTGGTCCGTGAGGGCCTCGATGACGATGGGGGTGGGTATGTAGGACATGGTGCGGATGGCAAGTGCGCGGACTAGGGGATTACGGTCATTACAGTCCTGAACGTTGTCAACAATTCTCTGAACCAGTCATGTCATGAACACCGCGTACCTGCAGGAAACTCGGAATGACCAAATGCAGCTGGTCGGCCTTCTGACGACCGTAGCACACGAGGAAGAGGTAGACCACTGCCAAGGCACTCAGCAACCGCGCGCACTAGCACGGCCTTGAACCAGCACTCACTCTTCTTGATCTCCAGCAACGGCGTCCCAAGGGATTGCACTACATCCGTGAACAGGGGAGACACTGCACACCCACCAGTATCCCGTAAGCGTCGCGTCTCGCTGACGGCACTAGAGAGCCTGCTCACTGTCATTGCCCATCGTGATATTAGCGACAATCTTCTTCAGAACGGTCTTTCGCTTCGTGAACTTCTTGTCCTTGCTCTCCGCGGCCTCCAGCTCTGCGCGGAATTCCTACATGCTCGGAGTTCATCCCCGCGCTCCCGGCATGGACGGACGGACGTGGTGATCGCGCACCTGGATCTTGCCCCGCGTGAAGAACTTGGCATCCTGGCCGCCTTGTCCGCTCATCTTAACGGAGACGGTGAAGGAGTAGTCGGGTGTATGGTCGAACGCAAGACCGGGATGCGAGCTGGGGCACCGAGGCAGTCGTCGGATGGGAAGCAAGTCAAGCTGGGGAAGCAGGCGCCCAGTTGTAGTAGCTTGCTCCAGGACCCCCGAATGCGCGCTTATAGGTTATATCCCGGCCGGGCCCATTTTGGTCATTTTCGGGGGTCCCCCGGAGGGCCCATTTTCGGGGTTTGGCCTATAACATGGGCCCGGGTCCGCCGTTTTCGGGGGCTCCCAGGATATAACATCTAGACGCCGGCCGGGCGCCTCCGAGTCTGGCAGTCGGCCTGCCGGACTCGGATACCGTAGGCACCGCTAGTTAGAACGACTGAACATCTATGTGTTCAGTACTTACAAGCTACAACGCGTGTTATGCACATTGCAGCATCCAGCTTGTCTCAAGAAAATCTTGGTATTGTAGATATGTCGATGTCCGTGGTCGCGATATTGATACTTGAAAGGGAGACGACTTCCCAAGGCGTTCACTGGTATCACTGCACGATTTCGGCATGTGTCGCGACTCACGTGGTGCATCTCACGACAGGCATTAATGGGGCATGGTTCGGGTCTGGAACAGGCTTGTAACAGGACGGGTAATGGTCTCCTGGTTCAATACAAGGCTGGTTCAGCTCCGGAGCGCCCGGTACAAATTTGTTCGAACTCCGATCGCGAAGATCACAGTAAGTATGTGGTACTTACTTACTGGGCTTCGAGGCTCGAGGCCGTCTCAAGAGGTCTCGAAGGGTACTTTTCGGGGGTCTGACGGATACAACATGGCCTGTCGAGGTCCATTTTCGGGCCTATAACATGCGCCCTTCAGACCCGCATTTTCGGGGTTTGGCATATAACTTTCCGGGCCCTTCGGGCCCATTTTCGGGGGTTTCGGGATATAAGCTGTAAGCGCGCATTCGGGGGTCCTCTTGCTCCTCTCCCTCGTGTTTCATGTGCACGGCTGCGATGGCTCCTCGTCGACATGTTCACCCGCCTCTTGCAAGCTACTTGTCGAGATCATCTCTGGGACCGGACAAGTCTCCTGCTATCGACTCAGTGCTGAAGCAACTCAAGGCATGCTCGCGGAGGCTACAGGCGGCGCTCGCAAGCCATCGCACCGAGCTCCAAGTGCTCGAAAGACTGTACTACAAGGGCAAGAACCAACACCGGACAGCACTTTTCTGGCAGCGGGTTGCGGAGATGAGGAAGCTTGGAGAGCGCGTGGACGAGATGCACACAGACGACGTCGTGGAGAGCCTCCGGCTGTCCTTCTGGGGCGAGCCATCTGGGCGGACGTGAGTGCTGCCCTCAGACATGGTTGGAGGTGTTATACAGAAGTTTCATATGTTGATACAGAACGAAGATATTGAAAGGTCCGTGGACGCATTATCCTGATGCGAAGCCATTGCTGTTCGTGCTGGAGAGGTGCAGCGCGTGCTGCATGCTCATCGACCGGGTAAGTGCCAGACGATTAGTACGTTCCATTCGCAAGCACAAAACTTACTATGTCTTCGTTTCAAGGCTCGAGAACGCCTTCTAGGTATATACGAGTGCGTTGTTCTCCTTGTCCCAATGGAGTAGTGTTCATATATATGCGGGCAGGTCATTCACGCTTATGATGCAAACCGGTGCTTTCCTTCAAATGATTGTCGTCCTCGCGGCTATTGCTTCTCGTATAAGACTGCTTCTGGTCGAAGTGAGGGCCGCGCTCGAGGTCTCTTGGTCCGCGAGCTATAGAGCGCTGCAAACCATATTTGTAAGACCCTTCTCCATAGCCCCAGAGCGGAGTGTTGACATCTCTGTAGCCTTCTGAGGCCCACACAGTGAAGCTGTTGCTCAAGAGCGTCGAAGCGGACGCAGCTTCGAGTGATGTCGGATCGTCGCTCCCGCAGTCAAGGGCACTCAGTTCCGCACCGACTCTGGTGGAAGTACACGAAGAGGATCTGGGGGACACTATGTCTCGACCCGTCCGGTCAGCAACTCTGACGGAGGAGCAGTCATGCACGAGTATCGTTTCCTTGAGGAAGCCTGCCTCGCTCCCGCAAGAGGAAGAGGCGATGGATCCTGGGGCCTTCTCGCTCGCGACTGAACTTCGCAGAAACGAAAGCAACCGTGAGTCGCTCTAGGTTGTCACTCTTTACACTTCCGCTGAGGCGTGCATGCAGCAGAGGTACCGCCGACGTCGCACTTGGTCCCGCCCGAAGTCATCGTGGTTCCCTCGAGCCAGTCGACGACCAATGCCCCCAAGCGTAAGAAGACTGAGGGCGACAAACCGAAGCCAGCGAAGGAAAAGAAGAAACGGGACGCAATTGACGACATCTTCGGTTTCTAACCTCCGTTAGCCCCAGCGACTGCTTGTAACATACATAGCATGGTGCGATACAAACGCGGTTCGTCTACGCAGACGCAGACGACGCACGAACATACGAGAGAAGGGACATATATCCAGGAACTGTACAACTACTTGCTATGACTAGCCGGACATCTATTGGCCGAACGTAGGCTTGAAGAAGCCCGACGATCCGAACCACTGGCCCTTGACCTGCGAGATACCTAACGTTTAGTAAGCCTCGCAAACGAGACGTCGGGAGTACGCACCATGTAGTTCCAGTACACCCATGGGAAGAAGTCCTTCTTCAGGTAGTAGTAGGCTGAGCGAGGGATGGACTGGTCGCCGAGGTAGCTCGCGAACGATTCCTTGGGCTCCAGACCGTACTTGAACTCAGCCAGCATAAGCTCGCCGTAGCCAGTAAGCAGCTAGAGAGCGTGGCATTAAGTAGACAGACGACGACGTAGGCAATCTAGGACTTACCGGGCAGCTGGTATATCCGTCGTAAGCCGCAGTAGCGACCTTCCCAGTGTCGACGACGGAGAACAGGTTCTCGGTCAATACCGGCGTCTGGGCCGTGATAGCAGCAGCGGTCTTGCTCGTTGGCAGGCTCGAGCAGTCGCCGAGTGCCCAGACGTTGCCGTACTCAGGGTTCGTGTGACGCAAAGTTCCCTGGTCTACGGACACCCACCCAGCCTGGTCAGCAATCGGCGAGTTCTTGATGACCTCGAGCGGGCCCATGGGCGGCGAGACGTGCAGGAGCGTGTAGTCGACGTCCACAGAGCCGTCTGCGGTTTTAAACGTGGCCTTGTGGGACTCCGGGTTCACGCTCACGAGGTTGTGCTGGAAGTTCGCGCCGACGCCGCGCTTGAGACGGAGCTCATTGAGTGCGTCCGAGTACTTCTTCACGCTGAACATAGAGGGCATGCCGGTGTAGAAGTCGACGGAGATATTGCTCCCACGTCCCGTCTTCTGGTACCTGTCCCAGGCCATCCACATGATTTTTTGGGGAGCTAGGGGGTGTCACGATTGAGCGAGCAGGCGGTGGATGAATGAGTGCAAACACGCACCTCCTGCGCACTTGATAACACCCGCAGGCTGGGTAAAGATAGCCTTGCCCGACCGGAGCGCATCGATATCCTTCCACGCCTTGTCGCAGGTCTGGTAGGAGTAGATCGAGGACACACCAGAGCTCGGATCCGCAAGAGCCTTCTCGAGGCCCGGAATCGAGGACCAGTTAATCTGCAGACCGGTGGCAACGACCAGACTCTCATAGCCAATCTTGCGCCCTGAAGATGTGGTGACGGAGGACGCTTTGGGGTCGAACGTCTTCACGTTCTCAGGGATGTGGGCGAGGTGGGCAGGGATGAGATCGCTGAGCTTCCTGCGCGTGTCCTCCTTGTCCTTCAAGCCTGCGCCGACGAGAGTCCTGTCAAGGGCCGAAGCGTAAGTGACGTTGAGCGTCGGTCGGGATCACATATGCGTGTGCGTACCATCCGGGCTGGTGCAGATTCGGACCCGCGAGAGAAGGTGAGCGACCATAACGGGATGCTGCGCGCGACGATCACCTGCGTACCTGGTAGTAATGATACTCGGCGGCGTCGAGGACCGCGATGTCGCCTTCGTTCAAGGCCTTGCCTGCGCTCTTGAAGCGGTTGTAAATTTGGTTCGCGACATTCAGTCCGCCGGAGCCTGGGGGAGCGCCGCGAGGCAACAATCAGACATGACACGGACGTGATTGATACGACATCGACATCATGCACGAAGACACGTACCCGCGCCGACAACGACGACCTTGAACTTGTCCTTGCTGCTTGCGGAGGTGCTTGCCCAGCGGGCAGCCGAGGGTGCGGACCTCGCGAGCGCTTGCGACCGGAGAGCGAGCATGTTCGCAGATTTCGGAGAACAAAGAGCGTGGTAGTGGTGTAGATGAAGCAGGAAGACCGCAGCGCGCAGACGAGCTATATGGTCAGACGAGCAATTCGGAATCAAGCAGACAATTCGGAATGAGGACGTCGAGGCGCAGCGAGCCACCTCCCGCCGGGCGCGTACCGCGACCCGATTCGTCATCATGAGCAAGCCCGGCTTTCACGGAGTCCCTCGCCACCGTCCTCAGCCTCCCGACGGCTGTCGACCACGGCGTGCAGAGCGTACTGGACGGCTCGCGCAACAGATGAGACAGCTTCAGCGATATATCGCACGTCGAGCAGCGCGCAGGAGTCGCGACTTGATCATGATGATGTATGCAGGTCAGTCCAGGCCGGCGCATCGGAACCGCAACAACAGCCTGAGCTGGCTGAGTGGCTCACTGCGAGTCTCCATCCCAACGGCGCTCTCCCTTTCCCTCCTTCACCCACGCACGGCGGCCTCGCCTTCCCATCCGAGAGCTGGTCTGGACGAACTGCTGGCAGTTCACTTAACGTCCTGTCGCCCTCTTGACTCACCGCCGTCGCGCCCAAGTCGCCCAAGTGTCGCACAGCCCCGGTCTACGCCTGTCCAGCCGGCCCAACGCATGCCCTTGGAGCAGGAACGGTGCCATTCTGACGAGCTGCGAGACTTGTAGACGCATTCGACGGTTACGACGTCTGTCACTCCCACAGTCAACTGATAGAGATATAACAGCGGTTACGGTACGCTCCCGGTTCCCGTCTCTTCGAACCTTCGCAGTCCCCGCGCCGCGGGCCGTCTCACTCTCCTTCCCTTCTTCAGTTCCTCGGTGTACTAGTTGTTCTCTCTACTACACCCGCTGGGCGGTCGTAGCACATTCTTTCGCCAGCAGCAGGACTGACTTCGCCTCGCATCCTTGCGCCGGACCCTTCTTATCGCTTTTGCACATGTCTCTTGCACGTCGCCCCACAGGACTACCATCCAACCCCCGCGCACGCTCAGTCACCGGAGCCCAGGTTGCCCAGGATCTCCCATCTCGCTCGCGATCCTTCACTCCCGCTCCGGCGAGGCAAGACTACCCGCCACGCCCACGCAGCTCAGCGAGCGAACGTCCGCCACCCTCCAGCTTCAACTACGCGAACGCACCTCCGCTCCCATCACAACCCCGCACTCTCCGTCCCCAGCGGTCCGTCGGGAGCCTCCCGTCCAGGCCCACGGGCAGCGTACGGTCTCGCTCTGTCGGTCCAGCTGAAGAGCGCCGCCATGCGCCTTCCCGCTCAGATCCCCCGCCCCCGCTGCCGAACCTCCCCCGCGGCCCTAAGCTCGGCCCGATTGCAAGCAGGGGAAACAGACCTGCCCATGCGTCTTCTCGGTCTGATGATTACAACGCGTACCGCACGCAGGGCCGCGAGGGTGCGTACAGCGGCCGCCAGGATGCGTATCGGGGCCGCGAAGATGCATATTCTGACTCTGCGTCGTCCTCCGGTGCATCCGAAGGGTTCGCCAGGTCGCCCGCAAGCGTCGCGTCCTCCAGGACGAGCATGGACGAGGGGGAGATGATGGACAAGCCGGACGAGAAGACGCCAGAGGGGCACGGCTCGTCGCTCTGGGCGAGCATCACGGGCGTGGCCAGCAACCTGACGATCAGCGTCAGCAAGGCGTGGTCGAGCAACATCGCGACATACAGCGGCGAAGGTTTGTGGTTCATCTACTCATCCTCTTGGGCGTATATGCAGTCTAAATTTACGTGACCGACGGAAATAGAGACACCGGTTGGAGGAGAATCACGGCTCGCCCGTGCGATGAAGGCATATCACATCGACAAGGCCCGTGATCCCACCGAACTGCCAGACTGGCTCTTCGACGAACGTGAGCGGGGCGTGCGCAGCTATCAATCCACCTCGAGCGCACCAGAGAAGAAGGCCTCCAGCGCATCCCGTCCTTCCAACGACCTCCCACGCTCGAACACGACCGCGATCCCAGAAGAGCCCCTCGCCCCGGCCAGAGTGTTCCGCGGCCCGACCCTGGCAGACCGCAAGGCAGAATCCGCCTCCCGCCACGCCAGCTCGAATTCGGGGGCGGGGAGCGAGGCGCACGTCACCAAGTCGATCTCGCGCCTTCGGGAGCTTCGGGATGCTAAGCGGAACGCCAAGGTGCGGTTCGGAGACGAGGCGGAGGACGCGAGGGAGGTGGTCCCCGCTCCACCTCGAGCTCCCGTCCCCGTTGCGCCCCCCGTTGTCGCGCGGCGCGAGCCAGCGCAGAGGTTCCTCCCGCCGGCGCCGGCAACGCCGAGGGGCATGCCCGCTCCTCTTGGCGCCTCTCTCGGGGTTCGCGGACGGCAACCGTCCATGCGCGTGGGTCTTCCTTCTGGGGTGCGCCCGGTGAGAGTCTAGGAGGTCGGTACCAGTTTGTCGGTGAAAGGAAACGTTCTTTCATGGTCTTCGATACGGAACGGTTTACATACGGTCCGTAGCGTGTGCCCGACCGGGCTTCCGACGCGTTCTGCCCGCCCTTGCACAAGAAGTGCACAAGAAGTTAGAGGCGGGTTTTGCACTGTATCGTTCTGTGGGCCCGACGATGTGGTTTCGTTGTGAGGCTGTTCTGCCTCGGTCAATGTGTTGTGATAGATCTTGTACGTTCACTATGGTGTTTTGATAGCGGTTCAACTTCCGGACGGTTACCTACGCAGTCTCGTGCTTCCGGTAGATTTGTACAGCTTGTAGAGGAGTGTGTTCGGGAATTTGGATGCGGGTGGATCGTGATTGACGTATTGTACGCTCGTCGCTAGCTCATAAACGAGGATGTTCGGTCTTGTACCATGTCGACGCCTCAAGGTGCCCGACGGGTTGGAAGCGGGGACGTGCAGTAGCTGCACGTCAACGAACTGATACGAGCTGTGATTGTCGTCAGCGCTGTGTGCGGCTTTCATTGCCTCGGGCGTTCGCCGCGGCGTGTATCATGCAGTGGCAGCTGCGAACAGTGACGGCACTGGCCTGTGTGTCTCATGGAGGCATGCACCGCTGTCAGTAATGGCGGGAGCTGTCTTCCGGCCATGCATGTCCTCCCGGACGTCGATCGCCATGATTCTGTCTCTCTGGGCCACAAGAACACACCAGAAGGTTCATACAAAGCACGTCGAATTCCAGACTCGATCGGTGCGGTTTCTGTGCGCGCCCCTGCATCACGATCATGATCCAAGCCGTACCTGAGGTATGGGTGTGCTATCCAGGACATCGGTACGGAGGTTGGTCATGCCCTGTAACGCGGCTCGAAAATACGTGAGCCTGTCGAGAAGACGGACAAGAGCCATCGGAGAGTGATGCGAGTGGAGAGGCCAAACGAGGGTGGCATGATGGACGGGGGAGGGCACAGCAGACGTGTTATTTTCGTGTGAGAGGCGGGCGGCTAGGGGAAGTGGACGAGTGTGAGAGTCGTGATGGCAGCAGTCGCGAGGCCATGGCAGATCGGTGCTGGGCAGAACAGTCACTCGCCAGGGCAGCCCTCGCGTCGCTATTGGCCCCGAGCGGACTCCCCCGCCGGAAATGGGCAATTCGTCCTCGGCGAGGGCAGGGATTGGCTGGGCAGTGCGGGAAGCTGCAGGGGCCGTACTGCTGGGACGCCGGGACGAGGAGGGATCAGGATGATCTGTCGCCATGGCGGCCTCAATCTCCGAGACGCTGTCGTCCGCAATATAAACTCGCACCCGCCCGGCCTCTGTCCGCCAACCTTTTCGTTCGCCCCCTTCGTTCCTTTCCTCTATCGGAGTCGAGTTGTACTCGTCTTCCTCTCCTTCTTTTTCGTTCTTCGGGGTGCGTTTCTCTTCTCCTGCATCCTCCAGCCGTGTACTGACCGCCATGCGCACATCCAGATCACCTCCTTTGATAGGGGCCGCTAGCTGCAAAACCTCCTGGGAGGCCTTTAAACGTCTAGATCGACTCACCTGTCCTTGTCCTTTGCCGACACCTTACACCTCGACGGTTAACGTATCACGATGCGCTTTTCTACTATCCTCAGTTCCGCCCTTCTCGTCGGCTTTGTCGCCGCCGCGCCCACCAACAAGGAGATGGACATGTCCGCGTACGTTTAACCCCGCTTTCGCCCCGTACCCGATATGGATGCTAACCGCGTCTCGGCTGCACAGTTCTAGCGCGATTATGGACGCTTCCTCCACCGCGTCCTCTGCGATGGCCACCGAGTCTTCCAAGTCCTCCTCGAGCGGCAGCGGCTGCTCGTCTGGCGACTGCAGCAAGTCCTCGTCCTCGTCGTCTTCGTCTGGCAACTACGGCTCGGGCTCCAACTACGGCTCGGGTTCCAACTACGGCTCCGGCTACGACAGCAAGTCGTCGAGCCAGGACAACTCGTACTCGAGCACCAAGGACAACTCGTACTCGAGCACCAAGGACAACTCGTACTCTAGCACGATGGACAACTCTTACTCCAGCACGCAGGGAAGCTACGAGTCGTCCTCCACCCAGGGCAGCTACGAGTACACCTCTACCCAGGGTAGTTACGAGTCCACCGCCGCTGCGACCAGCACCTCCACCGCGTACGGTTCCGGATACACCAACTGGGGCGGCTCTGGCTACAACGACTGCGTCCAGCGTAAGTCCCATTCATCAACAACGCATGACGTGGAGTCCTAACTGCGATCATCAGAATGTGTTGCTTCCTACGGTGCGCCTCCCGCGTCGTGGACGCCCTCCTCCACCCAGAGCAGTTCCGACGGCAGCTACTCCGGCAGCTCTGGCAGTGGTGCGACCCACACCGTTATCGTCGCCCCCACTCAGGGTGTCCTCCGCTACGTCCCCTTCGCCGTGAACGCCTCCGTCGGTGACACCATCATGTTCATGTGGAACGCGAAGAACCACACCGTTACCAAGTCCTCGGCCCTCGAGATTTGCAACAAGACCTCGGACGCGCCCTTCGCGTCTGGCGAGCACGACGCGCCGTTCACGTTCACTCAGGTTGTCAACGACACGAACCCGACCTTCTTCTACTGCGGCACCCCTGGTCACTGCCAGAAGGGCATGTTCGGAATGATCAACCCCCCGTCCTCGTACCAGACCGGCACCTCTGTCTCGTCGATGATGGGCTCCGCGGTCTCCAACAGCTCGGACATGGCTGCCATGATGGCGTACACCAACACCATGACCGCCAACAACACCAAGGCCGCCAGCTGGGGTTCGAACATCGACGTCGCCTCGCTCCCCGAGTGGGCGCACGCCTCCGTCCTCGAGAACGTCATGTACACCCGTGCGTTCCTCGGCGCCAACCCCGAGACCCTCAAGGACGATGGCACCGTCGACCTGAGTGGTGATGCCCCCAAGATGATCCCCACCGACATGGCCTCCGTCAACAACGCCGTCGACTCGGGCGCCGCGACCTCCTCGAGCGCCCAGGCCGCGCCCAGCGGTGCGACGGGCGCCGCCGCTGCTCCCTCGGCCTCCCCGTCGGGCAAGAGCAACGGTGCCGCGTCCAAGGCCGCGTCGTCCGCGCTCCTCGGTGTCGCCGCCCTCGCGGCCGCCGTGCTCGCGTTCTAAGCGGGTCATCCCCTCCATCATCATCATCAGCTAGCTCCCTCGGACACTCGGTGATTCCCATACGAAGACGACCACACACCGCGCTACATACGTGTACATGGACAAACGGACTGCTAGGGCGCCACCTATAGCTATAGCTCCTCGGACTATTCAGGGCCCCATTGTAGATCTTGCTGCTACGATACCACTACCCTCCTCCTCCCCCTTTTAGGTTGAGCTGTTGCGCATCGGACTCTCGGACTCTTTCTAGCTACACCTCCCTCTCCTCTTGCTTGCTATCCCGTGATCCCTCCCCCCCTTTTTTTACCTTACTAGTCTCGCATGCGAGGAAAAGGTCCCCACATGTTTAGGGCAGTCGCTGGTTAGTTAGTAATCCAATCAGGTCTGACGCCCCCCATTGCTTCTTGTGTGATGACTTCTTCTGAGGGATGTCTCGTTCATGCAAGGTCGTACGGGCTAACGTCTAGTGTGTATGGCTCGAGCGAAGAGGAAGGGGGAGAGCTGACCCAAGAGCGTTGAAGGTAGACGGTGATGGAGCGTGGTACCAGACCAAGAACGTCGAGATACCCTGTTGAGCACGTACGCGTCAAACGCATCATGCATCCAGGGGAGGGCACTGAGTCTGTTCTGAGGAGGATCATAGCGCTCGAAGTCGTTCAGGCTTCCTTTCAATCAAGTTGGCAAAGTGAGGGAGCCGTCCGGGAGAGATATGTAACGCGGCCGGCGGGAGGGTTCATGTTCTTGACGCACTTGGATCCCGTCTAGCGCAGTCAAGCCGAGTCTTCTTGAGTGTCAAGGCACAAGAATTACAGGAGACCGGTCTGTATGTAGTCGACTCGGAGCCATATGCGGACTTTCATCAAGCACAGGCACCTATATATTGGCAACCGGAGGAGTGCCAGCTGCGTCGGTCTGGCAATGTACAGGTCCGGCTGGGCCAGGGCCTTAGCTCGCAACGTACCGGACTTCTATGTGTCTGCAGCTGATCATGATCCTGCGAAGGTTGTCACACACGGAGCCGCGGTATTGCCTCGTACTAGTACAGCAGGGAGATGTACAGGATGCGGAGTATTTGACGAGGAGGGACAAGATGATATCGATGTGACAAACCAGAAGAGTTGGCGCGACGACAAGAAGTCAAGAACCGAGCCGAGCAAGATGAATGTCAACGTATGGTATAGTAGTACTGAGCAATTGGCAGGGCTATAGAAATATCGGAGGCGAAAGGCTTGCATCCGAGGCGAACTGGAGGTGTGAGCGGCGCCCTCCGTGCGGATGGACTAAAACATATCGTCGTCTGAGTCCCATATGCCGTCGTCATAGTCGAATCCAGCGTCCTCGGCAAGCCACGGGAAGATGGATTCGAAAGCGAACCCGAGCTTTTTGCCAGTGGGGCAGTACTCAGCTTTGACTCTTCCGTCATCGTAGCGTCTCAGCGACATCTCGGGCATCGTTGGCTCCCCGTCATAGTGGTTATAACAATGTTCTGCGTCCAGGTCGTCGTCGGTCGCCTCGATGTCGTGACTTATACACGAGTTAGCCAGTATACAATGGTGAATGATACAGCGAACACTCACTGTCTCTTGAGATGTCTAGACATTTTGTCTCGACGCGCGATGAATTCACAGTATTCACATCCATGGAGCAATTCGTCCCAGTCGACGTCCAAGATAACGTCGAGAGGCAGATCTCGTTCGGCGGCAGCAATGGCCTTCTCTTCTGCTGTGTTGACGCGCTTCCATCGATGATCCCTGCGCCCTCCACCGAAGGCGACACCGCATTTCTGCTTCTTCAGGTTATACGCGAGCTAGCGACGGCACTCAGTGGGATTCATCGATAACGAATGCGCTAGACACGTACCGCAGTCCAGCAGTCATATGCGTCATATGTGGTGTAGGTCTCCTTGTCCTGCAAAGTCTTGTCGGCGTTCACAGAAAAGCTGCTAACGGTGCAACCGCTCGAGCATCCTTCACATATCAGTCTCGCCGGGCAGCTGCCGACATCCCGGATCGTGACAGACTTAGGATCAAGTCCACTTGCTTCCAGGATAGGCCGGAGAAGCGATGCTGCCAAGGTTGAGAACGAAAGGTCCCTTTTGCTCCAGGGTGATCGAGAACCTTTACGCGACCAGAATGCTGAGGCAGTGGAGCCGTACAAGTCTTGGCCAAGATGAAAACCGCGTGCGCAGATGTGAGCGACCACCCCCGGATATCGAAGGTCTGCGCGGCCGCACACGTTGCATTCGAACAAGGCACAAGCGAGTGTGAGGGGATCAACGCCATCAGGTACGTCCAACGCATCTCTGACCATGACCGTCAGCTCGCTCTTGCGTTCTTCGCGCCAACGCAAGTGGGCGGCGTCCAACTTGTTACGCATCACGTCCGCGTCCTCGAGGACGCTCAGGTCGACGGTTTCCGTTCCTGGGACGTCGAGGATAGCCTTGAACTCGTCCATGACAGCCAGATCGACCATGTGAGGACTTAGGTCGGACTCCCTCTTCCGTCGCTCCTGCAGGCCGCGGTAGGTATTGACCGCCTTGGCGAATAGCTCGAAGCGACTTCGCAGAACAAGTCTACGCGCAGCGTCGATCCGTTTCTTCTTGATGCCTTCCATGTAGGTCATAGCTTCATGACGGATCTTATTCCAACCTGCAGTAAATGCGTTCATGACTCAACGCGAGGCGCTTATCGAGTGGGCTCACCTTTCTCGGTCAGTGCGTCTGCTTTACTTCCGAATTGTTTCTTGAATGACAGGCGTTCATACACTTGGTTTTCCATCCACTGGACGTCTTCGCCCATCCCTTCCTGGCAGAGCTTGGCTTTGATCCTGAATGGTCCAAGAACTGTGAGTCTTGTGCAGTCAAGAGCATCAACCATGTACTGACGACTCCAAACGACCTGCTTTGGTTTGCCTGATCTCAGCAGATCTCTTAGCCTTTGAGCATCTCTCCAGCTCACAAAGGCATTGGCAGCCTTTGACTAGAGGTGAGAGAGCGTATCAGGGTGTCAAGTTTCAAGCTGTGCTCACCTCGCGGACCAGTTTGGACTTGGTAGCATACTCTACAGCCAGCGCTTTCTTTACTGAGACGTCATCCATGGAGTTCCATCGTGCTTCAAGAGTTTCGACCTCGGGCTTGTGCCATCGATATTTGCTGTCGGGTTGTTGATGAACAGACTCCTACAACAGGAATACAGAACTTCACGTACTGTTGAGAGTCCAGAATAGCGGGTAAGTAAGTCGCACTCTCTTGTGTAACTGAGTCCATCGCTTCAAACAGATGGGAGACCTTCGATCTCTCGAGGAACCTACGCGGGTGAAATCAGTACTGCAGCGTACTAGTACGCTGGCAGGTCTGCCCTGGGAAGGCGTCGCGTACTCACATCTTTGGCCTGCAAGAGGGACAGTAGCGCGCAGAGAACTCGAAGTATACGGTTTGAACATTCGACTTCAAACAGATCTTATGTTCACAACCTGTCAGCTGCATCCTGGACAACCAGAGAAACACGTCATGGACACTTACATGGCAGTACGTGAAGAAGAGAAGGTTGATGTACTCAGGCTCACTGATGTACGTCGGGCACGGCGGCAAGTCATCAACCTGGGCTATAGATGCCTTCCATAGCTGCTGCGCTGAGCGGTTCATGAGGAACGCGCGGAACGTTTTGCTGGTGCGGGCGAGGTTGAGAAGGTCCTTCGGATGCATGAAGCTGAATATCTGCCAAGGTCATGGAGCTTTATCGTACGTTGATGAGTGCACTGAACAACCTACCTCCATCAACACGTCCAATGGCATCTCTAGCATGTCCTTGAGTCCCCCGCGGCGACCCCGCAAGTTGCGGCGCGGCGCAGCTGGGACGAC
Source organism: Cerioporus squamosus (assembly GCA_022592435.1). Classification (NCBI taxonomy): domain Eukaryota; kingdom Fungi; phylum Basidiomycota; class Agaricomycetes; order Polyporales; family Polyporaceae; genus Cerioporus; species Cerioporus squamosus. The sequence goes on from JABYQS010000339.1 coordinate 17,822, forward strand.
CTGCGCGGTCTCCTCAGCAGGAACAACTCTCTGGCTTTTCTTTGCGCGCTTTCGTGGTGGCATTGTTGATGCGAGGGACTAAGAGAACTCGGAGGAAGTGGAACGGACGATGTGGTCGTGGATCAAGCGCGTCGTGCTGCCAAGCGCCGGGACCACGGCCATTGACGTGTGACATAACGTGTCAGTCACGCCCGCAGGCTGGGAGACGTTAAACCTCAGACCTCAAGCACACCTCGTCGAACTAATCATAGATGTCACTAGGAGTGATAGATACAGCAATAAGATACTACGGCGGGCTTGCCTAGTCAGAGAATGTCAGAGAGTGCAGCAAGAGCCCGGGGCGCTAGATGCAGTAACACCGCAAGCAGTGGACGGGGGAGTTCTCATTGGATGGCACATCATAGGATAAAGAACACAAGTAGATAGGCGCACTGGGAGAAATGTCCACAAACTTCTCGGGGATGGGTGGACTAGAAGTCGGAACTGTCGAAGTCCGTGTCCGAGTCCCACATATCCAAATCCAGACCGAGCCCGATGTCCGAATCGTAGTCGTAGTCGTAGTCCGAGTCGATACCCCACCCGGACGATGTCAATGTCAGCGTACCATACTCGGCTTCGGCGAAACCGTCCTCGTAACACTGGAGGTACAAGGCATTCGGTTTCGGCTTGCCGTCGTGGTGTCTGTAAGCATGGGTACCGATGTCCCCGATCTCGACTGTGATGTCATGACTGCAAGCACGTCAAGCACGGAGCGCGTAGGGGAGTGACAAGTACTTGCCGGTTCTGCAAGTGTCTCGCCAACTTGTGTGGGCGCGCCGCGTAGTCGCAGTAATGGCAACCATGCAGCCATTTGCTTGCGTCAACCGCCTTCCGCTGCACTGTCGTATCGGCTTCGAGCTTCTTGATTGCTTCCTCTTCCACCTTGGACAGCCGAGTCCATCGGTGTTCTCGAGCTGGTTTGCCTCGAGGAACACATTGTTTCGTTTCGATAGCACGGTTAAGCTGGTACGAGAAGTCAGTTCTCCCAACGCCCGAATGGCCATGGAAAGAGATGGAGAGGCGCACCGCAGTCCAGCAATTGTATGCAAAGTATGTCTCAAAGTGTCTTGCCCCCACAGCGCCCGAGCCAGCCTCGGAACAGCCTATGCACTTCAGCCTCGCCGCGCAATCGTCCATCTGCTTCAACGTCGCGCGCTCCGAATTCAGTCCACAAGCCTTGAGGATGGGAGGTAACGCGGACATTGCCTCAGTCGACAATGACAGATACCTCGCGCTCCAGGGTGATCGGGACCATTGGGGCGACCAGTACTTTGCAACAGTGTTCGCATAAAGCTCCTTCTCGTGATTGACGACGCGGTTGCATACATGCGCAACCACCGAGGGATAGCGGAGGTCAGCGCGTTTGCATACCCGACAAGCGAACAAAACGGAGGATAGGGTAAGCGGGTCGGTGCCCTCGGGTATGGTGACCTGCCTCGACTGGAGGACCACAGTTGTGAGCTCGAGCTTGCGATCCGTTTGCCAGAGGAGGATTGCGTTCTCGAACATATTGCGCATCTCCTCTGCGTTGTCCAGAATGCTCATGTCGGCGTCCTCCGGAACGTCCAATATCGCTCTGAAGTCCTTCATGACGGCGAGGTCCATGAGGTGGGGTTGGAGGTCCGAGTCTGCGGTTCTCCTGTAGTCCGCACCGCGGTAAGTCTCATAAGCCTTGACGAATGACTCGAATCGACCCCGCAGGAGAACTCTCCGTGCAGCATCAAGGCGACGCTTCTTCATATCTTCCATGTAGGCGAATGCGCCTTCCCGAATCTTCGTCCAACCTAGGACGCGGCATGTAGATGCTAAACGCGCACAAATACAGGAGAAACAGAACACACCTCGCTCAGTCAATGGTTCTGCCTTGGATGCATACTTGTTTTGCATCGCTCTCTGCTGCCAGATGTTCATGAGGTCTAGCTCCTCGGCCCAACCTTCCTGGCGAAGCTTTGCCGTGATGCTGGCAATTCAACGACAAAGGTCAGTGCACGTATAGAGCAGTATCATCGGAAGCCTCACGCTTGGAAGCGGTCCACCTTGATCTGATGAAGCTCGGTGTACCTCTTGCTCTTCTGCTTGTCTCGCCACTTCTGCAATGCCGGCATGGCCTGAGAAGCAGATCAGGTCAGGTCGGATTGAATATGTCACAGCACGCACCTCATGCACCATCTTCACTCGAGAGATAGCTGCCGCGGCAAACACCTTCTTGCTATCATCATCTGGCAGCGAATCCCACCTAGCCCGAAATGCTTCAATCTCAGGCTTGTGATATCGCAAGTGGTGGCTGCCGTGGACGGTGGTTAGCCGTCCAGTCAATGAGCACAACGAGATGTACGCACCCATCCCTGAGTATGGCGAAGGGGAAGCCTGCAAATCCGCCCATGACGTTGATACTTTGTAAGAGGTCAACTACATGAACCCTCTCCACGAGCCTGTAAGATGCACATTTATATATACTGGGCATGTAAATCACCATGTTGGTATAACACTCACATCTTCTGCTTGCAGCTGTTGCAATAGCGCGCCCCAAACTCGAATAGAATCGTCTGCACGTTGGGTTTCAAGCAGCCCTGTTGCCGCCGCTCAAGCAAATCCACATGCCTCAACAGAGAAACACTCACATGGCAGTGCGGGAAGAAGAGCAGGTTGACATAAGCCGGTTCGCTCATGTAGGATGGACACTTCGGTAGGTCCTCGACCCCCTGGATGGACGCCCTCCACATCGCTATCGAGCTGCGGCTCATGAGCAGAGCCCGAAACGGCTTGCTCGTGCGCGCGAGGTTCAACAGGTCTCGAGGGTGCATGAAGCCAAATATCTGGGAAGTCCAGGGCCGATCAATCCTCGGGAAGCTTCATCGCAAGCTCGGAGCTGTACGCACCTCAATCAGGATGTCCAGGGGCATGCCTGGCATGTCCTTGAGGCCACCTCGGCGACCACGAATATTACGGCGCGCAATCTGGGCAACCGATTCCTCAGCGGGTTCGTCCTGGGTCTTCTTCGCCCGCTTGCGTGGTGGCATGGTGGTGGTCGGTGTAGAAGATGGTGCGAGACGCGGAAGGGAACGGAAACGCTCCAGAAGGTGTGCGTGACGACGCGATACGTCACTGGCATGTCACGCGTTATGCGACGCGTCGACAATATGCCGCTTGCCATCGTGTTGAGTGGGACCGATTCTAACCTCTCATACCGGCCAGTGATCGCACGCTCACCTTTGGTACATCCTAGACGCGCAGTGTATGATTTCCCAACTACAAAAGAGCTTAAACGACAAGGTGACTCTCTTCGGCCCTTCTGCGTATAGTGACACCAAACGCCGGGCCCTGGCCGAGCCCCACAAACAGAACCTTGGGTCCAGAGGCTGACTTTATTGCTGGCGAGGGCTACATTCGCAAATAGAATCTCCAGCTCGAGCGGGTGGCCGACCATCCTGCGTGGATACATAGGCTACACAGCCTAGCATTCAACTTTCCCGAAGTTGGGTGTATCATCCCTGTCCTGCGTCTGATTGATACAGCATGCATACCCTGAGGCATATATGAGCGCAATATACTAAGAATACAAATCTTCGACTGCCCAGAATCATATCACTCCAGCTACGCGCGCTGCTAGCGTAACGCTGCCTTGATGCTGTTCAACAGGGTCTTCGGCCGCAGTGAGTTGTAGTGCTGAAGGGGAGAAGGTAAGTGATGTGCGAGCGATGATCTAAAACACGGTGCGAACCTCTCCTAGCCCATACAGTTGGCGATGATAGCTGATATATGCAACACCCTTGTCGCCAGGTTTCGACTTCTGACCCTCGTCTCGTGGATCATGGACGACGACCGGAGGCGTCCCTGCCTGAACAACGTGGATGGGGACATTGAAAGCTCGGCTAAGCGCGAGGATCTCGGGCTCGCCGCCCCATGTTGCGGTGTTTCGCATCATCGTGCAGTACTTCTCGAACTGTTCACGATTCATGAGCCCCGGGTCCGTTGCGCCTGCGGCGTCCTCTCCAGCCTCAGACGGTAGGAAAGGCAAGAAGTCGTCCGGGTGCGTGTAGATGTAGTCCGCGGCCGCGGCCCGACATGTCGCGTACGTTGCTTGTGCTTGAGGGACGATGCCCAACAGCGCGAGTTGGTCAGCCACTGCTGAGAACAAACAGTGTCCATCCGGCGTGATCTGGATTGCGGGCGGTCTATGTCGGTAGAATGAGACTGGATAAGAGCGTAGCCACTGACCTCATGCAAAGTCAATCCCAGCTCCTCACAGACTCGTTTGATGTTCTCCTCCTCCTCCTTGGCTTGGCGTTCCAATCGTGCATCTGCTTCCGGGTCTGAGGGGGCGTAGCTCTCCGCAAGCGCAGCTGCTCTCCTTGCCTGCGGCGGGAAGTCGGTTGGAGCATATCCGGAGTAAGATGTGAACGCACGCACCTGTCGCGCCTTGTATCTGGCTTTGGGATCTTTCTTCGGTGCATCCTCCCCCTTCTGAGCAACTGCGTTGATGTGCATCTCCTGCAGGACGGTCGCGGACTCTCCTCGGACAACATCGTTCTTGGAGTCGAGTTGAGCGAATAGGTCATCCATGAGTGCATCATCGTCGACCGGATCGTCCACCGGTGCAGGTTGAGGTGGAGACAGCATCTTCTTCAGCTTGTTCTTCTTATTAGCCATGGAGCACGAACGGATGGTTTAGTGATAGAGACAGGCCCGAAACTCCAAAGCTGATCTGTAACGACGTTTCAGCGGCCCAGATCTCGGTGACACGCAGAGCCCTATCTCACAGACTGCTCCGAATGATGTCGAGGGTGGTGGAACAAGTATCGTGGATGGTCGTGGTCTGTCGTAGTTAGTGTCTGAATGGTCGAGCTGCGCTGCTCTGTCTCAGCTTGGGCAGTGGAGAGATGCTTGATCTCAGATCCAACCCTAACCTGGCGTGGATGACCTCACGGACCGGTGAACGGGCCGAGTACTGCAGTCTACCACCCTCCTGTAGTCAGCTTGCCCAGCGGGTGCTCACTATGTCGCGTTCGCACACCGCGACCATGGTTTTGGACGTCTTTCCACCCTCGACACACAGCTGGTGCTTATCGATATCGCCAACCTGTTTCCGACCACTCTACGCCTCTCCTCTCGCCTCGGGCTTTCTCGAACGTTATCCACCATGGCGTCCACCAGAATTCCTTTGCTTTTCGTGCGTTGCATGTTGCAAATGATGGAGGCTCGCGATCTCTTGCTGATCATGTATAATGTCAGGGAACCATGACCATGGGCGAGCCGGGAAAGAACGGCGTCCGTACCTCTGATCTGAAGGAGTGCCAAGAGATCCTAGATGTGTTCTTCAGCCACGGACACAAGGAGCTCGACACAGCTCGGGTATATGCTGAGGGGACCACAGAGAAGGTGCGCCCTTGTTCTTGCTTGTGGGCGTTGGTACTTTCCCTCACGTTTGATGTCGTACGTGTAGTACCTAGCAAAGCTCGACCTGAAGGGAGCGACCGTCGATACGAAGTGAGTCAAACCGCTGAAGCTATGTCGTATGTCGTTGGAACGTTGATTTTGCCTCAGGGTGTACCCAAGCAAGCCTGGAGATCATGCTCCTTCTGCCCTTCGCGCAACCTTTCAGACTTCACTCAAGGCGCTTGCCCCCCACAAAGTCAGGGTGTTCTACCTGCACGCGCCCGACCGCAGCGTCCCCTTCGAAGATACCGTTCGTGAGGTCAACGAGCTGTACAAGGAAGGTCTCTTGTGAGTCACTGTGACATCGCATCACGATAATCGCTGACTTGGGGGCTAGCGAGATTTTCGGTTTAAGCAACTATGCTGCCTGGGAGGTGCGCCCCCATGTCCACTGTTTTAGTGGTACCGCATTCATTTAGGCACCTTCAGGTCGCTGAGATCGTCGGCATCTGCAAAGCCAACGGCTGGGTTCAGCCCAAGATCTACCAAGCGTACGTGAGATCCGCGGATGTGGTGCCGGAGTACATTGCTCACTATCGCTGGGATGCAGGATGTACAATGCCGTCACTCGCGAGATGGAATCCGAGCTGGTGCCCTGCTGCCGCAAGTACGGCATCCGCATCGTTGTGTACAACCCACTCGCGTAAGCATTCCCAAAGCCGCCGCTATTCTCATGCCAGTGCGCTGACGACATCGCCCGGGTGCAAAAGCGGAGGCTTCTTCGCGGGCAAGGTCGCGGCACCTGACTCAGAGGCACCGACCGGCGGCCGCTTCGACCCCAACAGCAATATGGGCAAGATGTACAGAGCACGGTACCTGAAGAGCGGATACTTTGATGCCCTAAACTACCTAAAGCCCATTGCTGTGAGTGTTCGGGGAAGTTCAATGTCCTAGAAGGCTCCCGATGTGCTGAAACGATGACGTGCAGGAAAAGCATCAGCTGCGGCTGACGGAGATAGCTCTCCGATGGTGCCAGCATCACTCGGTGTTGACTCCCGAGGACGGCATCATACTCGGAGCTAGTAGTGCTGCGCAGCTGAAACAGAACCTTGAGGACAGCGAGAAAGGTCCACTGCCCGAGGAGATCATCCAGGCGCTCAACGAGGCTCGCCTCATTGTAGGCGCGAGCGCTCCTACGTACTGGCGTTGAGTGTCAGGACGGGGCGACGTTCATATCACCAGAGGTGACCCGTCGCAAGGTCGTGGAGGTGGAGGCAACTTCTCGGTCAGTGACCTAGGTGCGATGTGTCGGCAACCCGCTGAACCTGCGTGATGGCTGCTAGGGAATATTTGTCAGTGTACGGTCTCGTTGGAGGAAAGAATTCAAGTCATGGCGAATATCTTGATCACATCAAGTACTGTAACTCATGAGTACTGAGTTAGTAGTCGGTCAGTTGAGCCAACTCGACGTTCAGGCCCGTGAGCGGCTATCGCGCTCTGGCCAATCAGATCGTCTTGCGCCCGGGGGCTGCGGAACCTCCCACGAGGCTTATTACGTGGCAGCAGCAGAAGCCAAGAATACTGAACGCATTCCTTAACCACCATGTGCACATGATGTCAATGCAAGCCACGACAGGAAGCCAGGTGCTGTAGGCGGTTCGGATCATGATCCTCTCTATTTTTTTTCTGCCATTCTGCCTGCCTCCCTGCACTGACCATGACGTGTTGCTCTAGAGTTGGCCATGCACATATGCAGGTTCCCACTCCCGAGCAAACTCCCGAGTCCCACGTCGCTCCAATGCTTCCTTGGTGCTTCCCGCTCGTTCGTCGCATCGAGGGGGACGTGGCTGGCGACGCCTCTGCTTCGGCTGCATTGCCGGCGGGTGCCGTTGTCGACAGTACTGGCACTACTTGCTCTCGATACGATCTCCCGCCGGTCGCGGCCTGGCGGAGTGGGCAACGATCGCCTATGGAATGTGGTTCTCTCCGGCCGGCCTGACACAGCCCTGGGTAAATCTGGCGCTGATCACGGTTACACTAGTCACCGTGCTGGATCAATGTCCCGGACGCTCGTCTCCGTGTACGACAATGGGCTAACCTCGCGCCGCCGGCTCTACTCGGGACTGAGAGAAAAGTCTGCAGCCGCACAAATTCCCTGATTGACAATCCTGAATGGGCCCCACGAGTCACATGAGCAGCTGCCAGAGTTGGACATCGACAAACTCTGTGCAGTAGGAGAACTTACAGAGTGGGCGTGGTGTTCTTTGGAGCAAGGCCGCGTTCTGGACAGTTCCTCTGCTACGACATGCTCGACGAAGGAATGCTAGCAGTGACGACATCCATGACCGCTTCGCATGCTCTCCTCCCTGGCGCCATGGCAAGGTCTTAAAGGCGGGACACGCTGCTCGACCTTCTTCATCCAATCGCCTGGTCGAGCATCCTCCAAGCTCAAGCTTCACGATCTTCACGTCCTTCACGACCTATCACCCGCAGCAATGGGCAGCTCACTCGACACCAACCCGCCCAATGCCGACCGCCACATCACAGCTGGCGGCTCAGACTGGCTGTGGGCAGTCTTTGCGATCATGCTGCTCAGCGACCTCATAATGATTTTCTGGGCCTTCTCGGTGCGTTTCATTGACCTACTCCACTGCAAACTAGTCGATGTCCTGACTCGCAATTGCAGCGACCGCGCGGAACGCGTCTGTTCCACCAGATCGCTGTCATCGTCCTTACCACAGCCACCATTGCCTACTTCTCGATGGCGTCGGATCTCGGTGCTACGCCCGTCACCGCCGAGTTCTCTCGTGGTAACACTGGGACGCGTCAGATCTGGGTGAGCACAGTCTGCTGTACTTCAGGATGCGGAAACGTTACTAATCGTTCTTTTAGTTCGTTCGCTACATCCAATGGTTCATAACATTACCGCTGCTCCTTCTCGAGCTGCTCCTCGCTACCGGCCTGTCGATCTCCGACATCTTCACGACCCTCTTCATGGCATGGGTCTTCGTTATCTGCGGCCTCGTAGGCGCGCTCGTCGTCACCGTCTACAAGTGGGGATACTTCGTCTTCGGCGTCATGGCGCTCCTGTACATTTGGTACGTCATTTCCGCGTCGTTCGTCAGTGCATGCGTGCCAATCACTCTTCTACCAGGTATGTGCTCCTCGGCCACGGCCCACGCTCGACCTTCGCGGCCGGCGGTGTCGTCCGCAGCGGCTATCTCCGTAGTGCCGGCTACCTCTCCTTCCTCCTTATGCTCTACCCCATCGCCTGGGGCCTCTCCGAGGGCGGCAATGTCATCTCGCCCACGGGTGAGATGATCTTCTACGGTGTCCTCGACCTCCTCGCTGGACCGATCTTCCTCTTCTTCTTCCTCTGGAGTCTCCGCAGTATCGACTACGGCGCGTTCGGCCTCATGTCGACCAAGCACACCGACGCCTCGTACGGCTCGGGCGCGGGTGGCTACGGTCATGGTGCAGGCGGTGTTGGTACTGGCCCGGGCATGACCCACAGGGCTGGTGCGGCTCCGGGCACCGGTGTGGCTGGTACGGGCGCAGGGGCCCCGCTCGGTGGCGCGGGCACCGCGGACCATGGTACGACCGCGGCGGGCGCAGGTGTTAACGGTGCACGCGCCCACAATGTATGAAACGTTCCCTTACAGCCCATGACATGAAGCGCCATGGAGCTCGCGAAGGAACATGTGATGTATTCTCTGGTTCCCTCATAGTGTAGTCTCATTGTAGTCTCATTCCTCCGGTTGTAATCCCGCTCTTGAATGTGTATGCCCTCACTCTGTGTATTGAACTACACGATCAATTCACTGTGATTTTCACGCTACGCGAATATCGCAGACGTTGCTTTCCAGCTCAGTGTCTAGCTAGCTGTGTTGCTCAAACCAATTCATACCGGTCGCCGCGGGCTTGGATGCCCATCCACCCTTTCTGCGGCGCTTCCGCTCAAGTAATTCACGCTGTGTCTCCAGGCACGTTATGACATATGGGATAGTACAAGAACAACACTGGTATCATCACTCCTGTCCGCCGGGAACAAACTACGAAACGTTTTTCACTCCACCCCAAAGAACATCAACGCTTCCAGCCCTCCTCCCCTCACAGTGAAACCACGAGGTTTCCGGACCTGTTGTAGGAGAAGTACACACAAGGGGGAGCCGATACTGCATGGACCCGCTCCTCCCGTTCGTAATGGTTGCCATCTTCTGCCTCTCCTTGCGAGACGCCATGTCTGCGATGGGGAAGGTCAGAACGGCTCGAGCAGAGTATGGAAGATTGCTCACTCTCCGGCCAGATGGGCGAACAGCTCCTCCCGTTCGCAGAGCAGGAACGATTTCCTGCAGCGCCCGACTTCGCAATTGTAGTAGCTCGAGGTACGCAAGAAGTCATTCTTGCCCGCCTGCTTGATGGCGGCCTCGTACTTCCGCACGGACTCCGCTACTTCTTCCGGCAGAACGACCCAGCTACACGGCTTGGAGGAGCTGAGATGTGCCTCGCTGTCCTGGTGATACAGCTGCCGGAACATGAGCAAGGCTGAATTGTATTCATCAAGTCCATGAGACGCACCGCCCGCTTCCAGTCGAATACCTCGTATTTGCCATCTGGTCCCCGTCCGCAGTCGGCACACGTCAAGCGCGTCTTGCACTTCTTCATGGCCTCGTGTGTCGCACTGTCCGGGTTGAGCCCCATGGTTCGAATGAGGAACCACACCTTGTCCGGGAACATGCGAGTGTTGACTCGAACGAGCTCAGGACACCAGCTCCTTGCAGTCCATGCCTTCGCTAAAGCCCTATAGTCCAGGCTGTACTGTGGGTATGCTCTGTTCCACTTCCGGCGATCGCAACGATGTAAGAGGACCTCGGGGAAGCCCATAAACTTCTTAGCGTCGCAGGTGGCGCAGTCGAAGGTATGGATCGCCAGCTCCAAAGGGTCCTCGTCGTCCAGCTCAGGTAGACCGATCGAGCGCTCCAAAAGGTCGATGAGGTCCGCCCTGCGATCGCGGTACCAAACATACGCGAGGTCAACAGGGTTGAAGAACTCGTCCTGTACAGCATCCTCGAGAAGCTCTGTCGTCAACTCGACCTTATCGTCGAAATGGTCGAGGAAGTCCTGAATCTGAGGCATCAGGAGCCAGTCGTTCTGCTTGATCCCCTCCAGAGGTATGGGCTCGTCCTGCTCATCATCGCTTGGCCAATGCCTTTTGGCCCAGTCCTTGAGGAACTTGTCGAAGACAATGAACCTCCGAACAGGACATTGCGTCGGAGTTCGTGCAGACGCTTAGCTCGAATGGACGCCATCCATTTGTTCGCGTCGCCGCGTATCTTCTCCCAGACTACTTGTCGTCAATGCCTGCAGCTGTAGTCCGCAGAACAACGGACTCACCCTTGTCCGTCAGAGCGACTGGTTTGTTCGCGAACTTCTCTTTCTCGAGAGCGTACTTGAGGTCCCTATTCTGGGGCAGGGCTAATTCCTCTTTCCAGCCCTCCCGTCGCAAGCGGTCCATGATTCTGTGAAACCAGTAAGTCGTGATTGACACATAGTTCTAGCGAGACGGCAGCATCATGACATACGCATCGATTCTGGCGTGTCTCAGCTCCGAGAGTTCTGCCCTCCTGGCAAACTTCTGCCGCGAGCCCAGGTGTAGACTTCCTTTGCCCACTGCAGATGAATGAGGGAGGGTGCCCTTGAGCGATGCGTGGTGCATACGTACCTTCTCCACCTGCTTGGCTTTCGCGTCTTCTTCTTCTAGAAGCTTGCGTCGGGCTTCATCATCGGAGTTTGCATCCCATCGCGCACGGATATCTGCGATTTGCGAGCGCAGGAGTCTGATGTGGGTGAACAGCAAGGGCAACTCAATGTGGTCCTCTCCCCCGTCGTCTATGAACTCTTTCAACTCGAGGATGAACTTGTGGACTTCTTCATCCTCTCTCTGATTGACAAGCCTGAACACGGTTAATCGTGAAATCTCCCCAAAGAGCCATACTGAACACACACATCTTCTCCTCGCATTTCTTGCAGTATCGTGCTGCATACTCGACGAACAGGCGCGTAAGATGGGG